>JANIJG010016699.1:0-23781 GCA_024611175.1 Megaceryle torquata | reverse complement strand
TATTATTTATTACTTAGTAGACTAAGTTAGCTGAAGTGAGAAGGGTATACATGCAGATAGTCCTCACATCTGTTAAGATGAAAATCTCAGTGTGGGATGGGATAGCTGATACCTTCTAGTGACAACAGTTATGACAAGATTATGATAAGTGACTGTGGATTTTGGATGGTTTAGTTATTTTTCTATATTGCATATTGTTCAAGAGAAAGATTCTTTCCCCTTTTGTTCCCATGCTCCTCTTTGCTCTTTGTCCCCTTCTTCTATTTGCAAACCTCCTGGATGTGTTTCATGATACAGGAGTGCATGTCTCAAATCTCAAAGCATGTTGATCTGGGGTGGGATAGTAGTATTATTTGATGAGATATGTTGCCCCATCGTAATGGAACAGATTTTCCAACAAGTGATTGTTAAGTATCTCGGGGAAAAAAAACACCTGTATATGTATCACAAAGTGTGGAAACAAATGGGCAAAATCAAAGGGATAGTGAAGTATGCTCGCTTTAGTTTGACTGAATATTTATGCATATGTATTTAGCTAAAGCCTGGCCTAAGAGTTTTCAGTCTGGTGCCTGTACATAGCAGTGCCAGGGCATAGAAACTGCTTCTCTTAAAGTACCTCAAGTAGTTTGTGGCCATGTCTGTTCTGTAGGGTCTGTCCAAGCTACAGAGTCACTTTAGCCTATTAAAACATACATAAAGGAGGATTTAATCCTAGTCCAAAAGTAGCGCCATGAAGGAAAAATACCATAAAAGTGGCATCCTTAGCCTAGCAGTTGAAGACAAAACAAGACGAGATTTGCTCTGAAAATTGTGCTTTATGAGCACAACTGAGTTAATAAGCTTTGTCTATAGGGATGTATGAGTTGTACATCTGGCACTCTTATATGACTTCCAGACAAAATTTGGTTTTATCTGCATCCTTGAAAACTACGTTGCACATCTCTGAGAAGATTTATATCCCAAATTATGAGAAAATTGCAGAGAAAAAAAAGTCTGTTTTCACTGGTTTTGTTTCCAGTCTGTCCTTGCCCTTAAAAGGATTTACAAATTTCAATTAGTTGTGTGAACTAGTTAGCACTTCAGAAATAATCTGTAATATTTAAAAAACCTCTGTCACCATGGCTTTATATCTGATATAAAAACCTCAGTTCAACAGTATACAGAAAGAAAATTCCACTTTTGAGGGGATTTTTTTTTCACCAGAACTTGCTGAACTGCCAAATGCCAAAAGGAACAGTCGTGATTTTTTTTAAATGACAAAAGACACCTAAAAAGCTTATGGTAGTCAAAAGATTGTCTATAAATGTTTGTAATGTGGTTTAAGTATTTGTAAATTCCTGCCGCGGGTCGTTGTCTTTAACCATCTCCAGGAGGCAAAATATTAACATACAAATAAATCAGATAAAGACATTCTTGCATAATTTCCATTCAAATTAGATGGAACTGTGATTGCCCCCGGAGTATGTGTCTAGTGAGAAAAAAACACCCTCATTTATAAGACTGCAAGTCCAACAAATTGCAGAGTGATTCATTACAAAGCTAGATGTGGTCTTCAACTTAAAAGCTCCTATAATTTATTAAAGGAATCATTAACTTGATTTTTTTCCACATATGTCAAGAGAATAAAAGAAAGTTTCTAATCTGTACTGATGGTTCAGATACAAAAGCTACAGCTGACAGCCTCGGTGGCTTTGTTCACCCTGCATTTCCTGTAGAACAGCCCTGGGCAGAGAATATGTTACACCTATTCCTTACAGGGTTTTTTGTTGTTGTTTATTTGGTTTGGGGTTTTGTTTTGTTTTTTTTTTTTGGCGAGGTTGGGGCTTGGATTTGAGGGGGGGAAGAGATTTGTAAGGTGGTTGTCTTTTTTGCTTTACCCCCCACCCCACTCCCATGGAGATTAGTCATTTTATCCAGCACTCAATCACTGCAGAGGAGTTGAACCTCGCAGTGCATAGCAGTAAATAAACGTTAAAACCGCACACAGTAGTAAAGAAGCTCCATGCTACACCAGGAGCGTAAGTAAATATAATTTTAGTGTCCTTATCTCCATATTACACACAAGTTGAGGGTTTGTCAATATTCTTCTAGGCTCTTTTGAACATTTATCAGTCGGCATTGGCAGCTGTGACAGGATGACTGCTTGCTGAATACCAAATGTAGCAACACAAAGCTGTCATTCTTCAACAGGTTATTACTTTGAAACGATTATTATTTAAGATAAGTTCTCTCCATATATTTAAGTCGGACTTTTTACCATCTCTGAGTTCTAGGAGGATGTAAAATACTTTAATGCAAATTGTATCTGTAAGCAGTACATGTAATATTAATACTTCTGTATAAGTGGATCTTTATATTGAAAAGGCATTTGGTTATTCTCAAATATATAAAGGCATTATATATATTCTTGTTCATATTAATTCTTATTATTAATAAACTAAATATTTTGAATGGAAACTCCCACAGAGTGTAATTACATTCTTGGATTAACATATAGTTTTTTACATACTTATGAAAAGTCCAATTTGACTTGACTTTTACTAAACAGAGAACCTGCACCATGCTGAATACATTGAATGTCAAGGTTAAAGGTGAATAATTTCTCCAGGATTTGAAAATGCTTACTTCACAATAACTTAGGAGCTGAATGAGAGTGCAATGGGAGAGAAATGCTTACACCTCAGAATTGCAGATGTGCATTTAGAATAGAACTGTTTCCATACCATTATGCATTTATGGATCTGAAGTGGTCTTTGTTTCTGTGAATTCTCCACTGCTGAGAGGATGAATGAAAGTAACTCAAGAGCCAGAGATAAACTGTGCTGCTTTAAAGAAAAACCCTAATCTCATTAAAAGGTTTGCTAATCTTCCCACAGCAAATAAAATGTAATTATGGTATATATGCAGTGTAGAAAGTACAGGACTGTTAAAAATTGGACTGGTTTTGTTGATTACAAGATACACATATATAAGATAACTTGATACCCTGACTCTTCCATCAACCAGATACAAAAAGATTATTTAATTGAATTAATTTGGAAGACACTGGAAATGTCTAATATACTTTAGTTTTCTTTTTCTCCATTTCTTCTTTGTTGAAATAATGTACTTTATTTGTAATAATTGAGATAATCCATTTCCTTTTCTTGTACAAAAATAATAAGTTTACAAAAGGAAAAAAATTGTGATTTCAGCATCTGAGAAAAGAAATTGCTAAAGGTTTCAAGAGAGTGGGGAAAACTAATCTTTTAATCCTATAGAATAAGTATATGGTATAAAACGTTCCATATAGCTCATGGCATTCTTTTATTTGATCTACATTCTAGAATATTTAATATAACAAATTATAATATTTCCTTTTTCTTTGGGTAATATTTCAGAATTATTTCAGTTGCTTTTTCCATCAGCCTTTCTGGCATCTTTTCATCTTGTTATTATTTTATTTGGTTGCGGTTGGTAGTGTTGCTGTTTCTTAGGTGAAGGGTATCCTTATACTCATTCTTCATGAGTATTCATAATGCTGGGTCTCTATCGAATG
The DNA here is from genome assembly GCA_024611175.1 of Megaceryle torquata. Taxonomy (NCBI): domain Eukaryota; kingdom Metazoa; phylum Chordata; class Aves; order Coraciiformes; family Cerylidae; genus Megaceryle; species Megaceryle torquata. Next base: position 20,243 of record JANIJG010016699.1, on the reverse strand, counting down.
AGTACAGGAAGAAAGAAAACACAAAGTAAATTCGCTAATAATGCGAATAAATACCCTTGGGAATAACTTTATAGCATTTATTCAACTCTAGTCTTGTTTAATTACTCCTTGGAAACGGTAAACTTAAATCTGTTGTCTCACTTAATTAGGCTTTTTCTTTTTAATTCAGCTTGTATTTTATTGGTATTTCCAGACCTCTATTGTTAAGATGGCAGAAGTTTAATTATTTCTTGATTTGCATGTAAAAACATAATCATTAATGACATTACAAAAAGGAAAACAGCTTCACTCTTTAAAGTAACAAAGGTTTTGTAGCCCAATTAAAAAAAAAATAATCCTGCATCTGCTTTGTTTTATCCTGTTTAGAATCTTTGTGGTTCCTAACTGATGTGCCATTTCATACACTAACAATTAAGAGGAAAAACAGGGCTGATTAAAAACACTGATTTTGGTTTAAAAACAATGAATTCCTGCAACTGTAAGCTGAGTATTCATGTTGGGTTTTGTTTATAGTTATTCAGGAATCAGTTGAGCCATTTATTCAAATGTTTTTGTATCTCCAAGAGTTCAGAAGATCATAGAATGGGTAATTAATTGTGCTAAATGCCTTATTTGAAACCGTTTATTCATTATTTTCACACATAAAACTATTATTTTCACATCATAGGGCACAGGAGTCATAGTAGTGGACTGGCACTTTTCAGAGATAGGTGAACTGTACAAACTGCACATGGACTGTGTCTGAAGGGAGCACAGTATACATGGGAGCTGAAGGGGCACATGCAGACCAGGGAGACAAAGAGAACATGAAGCTGATTAGGAAGCTTCATTAACATATCACCAAGACAGTTATTGTCAAGCTTTCTATTAGGTGTTTTGTTGAAGAGAAAGAATTTTGAGAAGATGAAAAATGATAAAAAATGGTTAGTCCTTCTACTTCTCATATACAGTTTCTCAAGTTGAGACATAGTGTCTGGAAGTACTTAAAATTTAACAGTGTAAATTAGTGTAAGCAGAAGTGGGAACCACTAATGAGTGAAAGGTGATAATATGTTGGGAGGGACAGAGCTGTAAAGGGCTTTGAAAGTGAGGAAAGATGCTTATGCTTGATTCACTGGAAGGGGGCAAGCAGCAAAGAGAGAGCAGGTTGTATCAAAGCTTAGAAAATATTCATCACAGCAGCATTAAAACTGGGACAAATTTGTACTTATCAGACAACTGAGGTGACAAAAGGCTGACCATGTTAGCTGCATCTGAGGTGCCAAGTCCTAAAGGGCACCTGACTCCTGAGGGCAGGGATATCTAAATTATATCTCCTGCAAATCAATGAAAGAAGTGAATATAAAGGGCTTAGGGGAAATATCTCATGGGTGGGGGAGAGGTGTTTGAGGTTTGTTGTTTGATTGTTTTTTTATGTTATTCTTTATTCTTTTCTTTTATGTGATTGACAAATTTATTTTGCGTCAGTTCTGAAAAAAAAGAAGAGGTTCAATTTAAAGTTTCCTTTACATAAAGTTGTTTTCATGAGCCAAATGACATTTTATGGACAAGGTTATTAAATAAAGTTTGATTTAATAGAAAGTAAATTTTCACTGGAAAATTATTCCAATGAAAATTGTTAACTATAGTAAGGTGAACATTTTGTAGCAATCAAATATCTGGCAGGGATTATCCAAAAATCTCAAACTCTGAGATATTTTGCATGCAAACAAGACTGGATTATTAATAACTTGATAATCAAAAAGAGCCTCCCTTCATATACCTTTAGTAATGACTAAGCCATGAATACTTAAGAACATATTCCTGAATCTGATTTTTTATTGGTTCTGAGTACTACACAAACTGTCAGAAAAATATAATTTGCAGAATGGTCAAATGGTATCTTGTATCTCTGATGCCTTTACCGTTTTGACTCTTCTGGTGATGACCAGTAATTTTCTTTTTCTTTTGAGGTAACATTAAAAAGAAGGCATTATTACAAGAACATAATTCTAACTCTAACCTATCCTACAGAGATAAAATGCCTTATCTTTTTTTCCTGGCACAATTTTTTGGTGTGTATGACTTGTGACATATGTGTCATTTCAATTGGTAGGTATTTTTTTAAAGACCAGTCTAGCCATTTTGGTGGTAAATCATCACCTTGCAACATACCCATAATAAGCTCAAAAATGAGTTGCCAGAATAAATTGTATGCCAGAATTCAATTCAGAATCTGCATCTACTGAAGAGAAAATAAACCATGCCAGCACAGTACTGCTGATTATTTAATGTAGATGACCCTACTCTGCCCCTTTCACACCCATCTTGTCTTTAAAACATTCTCTAAGAGACTCAGATCTGAAGCAGGTGGTACAAGTATAGGTGAGAGTCTTACAGCCTTTAATTACCTGTGATATCCTGGAGCACTAATGACAATCTAGCACAAGAATGTCTGCACAGATTGATATTTTCCTTTTTCAAAGACTAATTATCCGTAGCATGATAAAATATGTTGTCTAGCACACAGAAATTATTACTTCCATATAACAATTAATAATCATGTAACAAATGTTCTGCCTTTTTTTTTTTAGTCATGGTTTTACTTATATTTCTCTATAATTGATTGTTTTGCATAAAGATTGTATTAACAGATGTGAAAATACTAACAAATATGTTTGTGAAGTGCTTTCACTGGTGCGTCTTCATCTCAATTGCATGAGACACTGACACATTGGATCTTTCATATTATTGGGTGCTAAATGAAGTACGTGGAGCCTTAGGCAACACCGTACCACAGAATTACCTAATGTGACTATATCCAAAAGCGATGCGTGCCCTGCTACATCTTTTGACTAAATCGTCTCATGAATATGAAAAACGTGGTTAAATTGTGGAGAATGTGAAATTATTTACAATTCAAATACCATCACCCAAATGCATATTAAAATTAATGACTTTTGGATAAATGCTAATGAATAGGAAATAATTCTGCTTCAAAAAAAAAAAAAGAATATTCATACATCAGTAATTGATGAATTTTGCCTTTGAAACTAGTTTCATTTCCAGTTAGAATAGAAAGAATGCCACACTAGCTATTTGTACTAAATGATCTTTTATCACGACGTGTATTTATACCTACAAATAACTTTGTGTTGCTTTTCTGTTTCTCAGCATGACCTTAGTCAGAATTATTATAGGTATAATTAGGTTTTGCATACACAGATCAACACCTTGGCACAAACATGATGCATGACTAGATTAGGCATGCTAACTTTCAACAATTCATGATACAGGTATCGACCAAAAAAGGAAAAAATAGACAGTCTCCAAAATGTTTTCTTGTGTGTACTATTTGCGATGGATGAAATTCTGAATGATAGGAGAAAAAATCCATGAAGTTATGAATTTTTTAAAGTAGTTATCTTAAAATACACACGTAGTCTCAACACTAGAATAGTGCAAGCCAACATCTATTGTATGTGATGATGGCATATTGAATCACTCTCTAACCATATCTGTCTGCTTTTCACATGTCAATTTTACCATGTGATGACACATCACTGACTACCACTGTGCAAAATGGTTAAATGTTATAGTTCAAGTCATAGAGATAAACACATAATATGGTCCAAGGGAATAGGGGTTTCTGTAAAATACACTAAATAGGACAACAATGGCTGAAAAAGTCAGTCTAGTTATGCAGACATGTTCCTAAATAGCTTAGAATCACTGAGAAGCATGAAAACAGATCCTTCTTAGGAAATATACTGTGTTTTGCTTTTAAAATTCGCAATTTAGGATGGATTAAGCATAATTCTTGATTCACACTGAATAAATAACAAATGCCAGAAAAGGGCCTAAGTGAAATAAAAGGACCCTCCATTTCACTCGTCATTAAAACTGAACTTAAATCTCAGCTTTAGAGAAGCTGTTACTTTCTGCCCAGGCAACTAATGAAAGGTCAGATTTTTATAGGTAATGCAATCTTCCAAATCTCATTACTTCATAATGTTTTGGGCAGACATTTTTAAAGAGACTAGATGTAGCAGAAAGTGTCGTTTCCATTGAAACATTGATGTAAATCAGCCTGTGCACCTACTGTATTTCATCTCCCCTGGGCTCCCTTCCTCGCCAGGCTGCTGGTTCCCAGGAGCACTCACTGCTAGAGGAAGGCAGCTCCTGTGCAAACTGTCTTCTAAAACAATTGCATGGAACCAGTCACTTGGGAACAAACTGTGAATTTCTCTTCCTCCTATAGCAAACTATTCAGAAGTCTGGTTTTTTATAATCCAATATCTGTGATGCCTCAGTCCAGTGCTATTGTTCCACACTGCCCATCTATGCTTCAGCTATGAATTATAGCAGACTCTGTTCTACTGTGTATGTCTATTCTTTTACTGCCTATGTATGCGAAGAAAAAAATCAATACTGCCTTCACTTTAGTGAAAATTAATAAAGTAGTGCCATTGACAACACTGACTGTATAGATTGAAAGTGATTTTCCTCATGGTACCTGAAAGCAAGGGACACTGGAGAATAACTTCTGATTGATGCCATTTCCTCACAGATTTTTGATGTTGATGATCTTGCTCTGGTTACAGGAACCAAACAGAGTTACAGTCTACAAAACAACTCCTGCATTTCTTGGTGACTTTTGTCCAATTATTAGTGTTGAAGTAAAGACTATTTCTCTCACCAGAGTGACTAGAAATATGTTTTCTACCAAGTATTTTTTGTAACATAAAAATATATCTGATTCAGGTTTTGTTATTTCAATGAAAAAAAAAAAATAGTGAAAAGCAAATTATAAGGAATAACAATAATTTATGAAACCACTATCTCCAATCTCTATATTTTTCCTTCAGCTAGATACACTAGAGTGGCCCTGTCCAAACTGTACTGAACTGTGACTACACTCAAGACTGAGTCAACAGATTGGGACTAAAACTCATTGAAATTAACTGTAAAGAATTGCTAATTTGTCTTCTGCTATGAAGCCTTTGTAGCCCATGCACATTGTCAAGGGGAAGAAGAGTATTTCTGCACTGTATTGTCCTTTTACACATCTTAACTAGCATCTGAGTCTGTCCTCCTGATGCATGTTTCATAGTGAAAAAATCATGATCATAGAATCATAGACTCATTTAGGTTAGACTCTAATCGTTAGATCATTTCTATAGATTGGGATCACATGGATGTAAAAGAATCTAAAGAATCTCTTAATCCTATTGTGGTTTAGGCCCAACTGGCAGCTCAGCAGTACAGGCAGATGGCTCACTCCTCTGCACACCCTACTGCGGGATGGGGAGGACACCAGGAGGAAAAGGTAAAACCCTGTGAGTTAAGGAGAGTTTTGTATAACAACACAAAGAAAGAACCAACTAATAACAATACTAATGAAATAATATACAGCTCAAGTGATATACTACCCAAGTGCTCACAACCAGCCACGCAGCCAGCTGGCTACCTGAACTGGTCATGCTTCCCCTGGCCAGCTCCACCCCCACACCTTTGTATGCTGAGCAGGAATCAGTGTGGTATCAAATAGCCCATCAGAGAGTTGAGTTGGCTGTCCTGGCTGTGCCCCTCCCTCCCCGCAGCTTCTTGTGAAAATTAACCCCCTCCTAGCCAAACCAGGACACCTATAAATCACTTCCAGATTTCACTTATCAATACAACACATAGATGAAGCCCAGTGATTGATACATTTCACAGTTTATCTTCCAAGTGACCAAGCAGAGTACACCAATTAAAAAAAAAACCACACCCCAAACCACCCCCACTCCCCCCCAAAAAATAAAAACACCTAAACCCCCAAATTTTTGAAGATATATTGTGAAAAAAAATAAATGAATGAATATCAGTCACAGCTTTCAAGTAAGTACTTTCCTTCTTTTTTGTTTCTCATTAAAATTTAAATACTCGGAGCTGTTTAAAATGAACATCACTTTTTGCAGTTCACTTAGTTTGAGCAGTGAAAATAAAAATATACTCTCTACACAGTAAATATATATATTTACAGTATATATTGATTTCTATATAGTCTTTTTCAATTCGCTTTTGTGTGTGTTTGCGGAGTGCTGCAGAATTTTGCTCATGAATGAGGCAGGGCAACATTCAAATCCAAACTGTTCTGTTCACATTAATATTAAAGTCATAAAAATATGTTGTGTAGCTGTCAGGGATTAGGACCTTGGTACACTTTTCTTGAAAATATTTGGCCTTCCGGTAGTTCCGACAATAAAATGTGTGCATAATGAAAACATTTTTAATGGAAATAAATTAAAGAATAGCATTTAAATGATTTATTGAAAGGCAGAAAGGAACTATCCCATCTCAACTTTTTACAGAAAGAAAAGGTGTCTGATTAAATTTTATATTTCATGCATCAGAAAGAATGCTTTCAGTAATCCAGATCTTTGATCAGCTAGAAACTGACTGGAGACCATGCAGCCACTGGAGATAGAAATAAATATGCCTCCAAACAGCTGATAGTTAGGGAAGTGATAAATCAGGTTTTGAATTTGGTTTCATTAGTGATAGAAGTAGTCTAGTAAGCTAGAAAAACCCTGCAGGACATAGAGAAAACTCAAGCACTCCATTGGTTATATCAAAAAGCAACAAGCGTAAGAGATTGTGAGGCTGAATGATTATGTGACTCAGCAAATGTGTCTCAGCCTTCTGTGGTGTAATAAATTGATATGTAAGTGGTTACTTTCTCATGCAAATTTGTCTGATCTGTCTGAAGTCAACTTTATATACAAAATATGAACTGTGAGTATTGAGCTCCTGTAGTTAGGTTTCTGCTTGCAGGTTAGGTCTGTACTTTGTTATTTTCAGAGTGGAAATACAGTGAATTTAATACTTAACCAGATATGAAGTAGTTCCACCAGTGTGATTCAGGGCAGAGAATGAATAAGGGAATTAAATAAACAGGCATTCTGGATATTTTTTGTGATGTAGTGTGAATGTAATGGAACACAGACTCACTTTCTTAGTGGATGTTTGGTTGGGTTTTTGGTTTGTTTGTTTTTTGGTTTTTTTCCCCTTTTCTTGATAGTTCTAACCTAACACAATGTGTATTCCCTCGAAATAACAACAAAATAGAATGTGGAAGTTGTGCCATTACACCTTTCCAGGGTATACCTGTTGTCTGAGGAAATAATGTATGTAGCAGTAAAATCCTAAGGTACCGGTGTAGGGCGAGGGGTTTAGGTGAGTAAATATACGTATTCTACTCATAAATACAGCTCCTTCAGTCTTGGAAACAGAGAAGAAAGCATCTCTTGATGCTAATCTAGGGCCTATCAGAGCTTCATCTGTAGCTTTGCTGGTTTTCAAGCTGACCATTTTTGGTAGGCATAGGTTTCATCTTCTGTTAAGAGTGAAATGGTAATTATTTGTGCAGATAACATTGCTTAAGGGTTAAAATCAGCATTGTTTATTTAGCCATCATTGTGCAACTTCAAAAAATCAGATGAATGCAGTATAGAGGGGCTGTTCTCAGTCTCCTAACCTTCCTCAACATTCAGGGGTCTGGGTGAAGCAGCAGTTCTGACTGGGTTAGACTGGAAATCAGCTTTGCTGTGTCCTCTTCTCAACTTCAGAAATGTGTACAGAAAAGTTAGGTTATTGCACTATAATGAATAACCTGATGGACCTTTTGGAATATGCAAGGTAGATTTAGATGCTTGTCCTTTACCCCTTTAAAATTTTACTCCTACTGTGGCCTTCCCTTTTCATTCCATGGTAAGCATTCAATACTCTGAATTACTTTTAATACGTTTGTCATCAAAATCTGGAGCACAAAATTGTGCAGGAGAGTGTTGAAGTGATAATAATAATAAACCAACAGGGATCAACATGAAGCCATAAGTTTATGTCCAACCTATCAAACCCTCATGGGAGTCAGTGCTAATTAGAATTATGTCATGCCAAAGTGAAAAGACTCTTCCTCTTTGGGGTCCATGTTATTCTCTGTGCAAATTTGCAACCTGAGAGATTCTCACCACACAGCATAGTGTAAATGTCATTCAAATACTTGGACAAGGGGGTGCTTACACTTGTATCCTAGTGTGGCAGTCTGGTGTCTAGTGTGGCAGTCTGGCAGCAAGGGTGAAATATCATAAAAAACAGGCACTGAACGCATTAGAGGAAAGCATTTGCATTTACATGTGTTCAAGTGCAATTATATTTGCAGGCATGGGAAAGACAAACTCATTAGCCCAGTTTTCATTTCTTTCTTTGCATTTACTTTCTGGAGGTACTTCGAGGTTAGACATTGAAAACACTTTTTTTTTCCCCTCCAGCTATGACTCTTGTAGCATATTCAAAGGTTTCATACAAACTTGTCATTTGATAATCTCAAAAAGGAAGAGCAGCATATCCCTTCTACAGGGATGGATGTATGTGAAGCACAGATGAGCACAATGACCTCTTAAGGTTAGAGGATCTCTCAAAGTTCAGGTTAGAGTGAATTGGAGATCCAGTTTTCTGACTCATAAACTCCTGCATTCCAGTGTCTTTCCCTGTTCTCTTTTGCCTAGTTCCCTGTCATACACTTTCACTGAATGGGAGCTGTAAACTGGCACAGAGCTTTTAACTTATATAACTTTTCCCCAATTATAATACAAAGTCTTGTCAAGCATCCTAACATATCTTCCAGTGAAACAGTTCATAACAGCAATTTGCATGCATGATCTAAAAAATTAAAAATAATTGTTAAGGTAAGTCAGCAACCAGAAGTGATAAATAAAAGAAATGATGAGGTACATGTTGTGTCAGCTAGGGAAACAAGCAAATGAACAGTATGATTTGTCACTATGTTATTGGCACTTGGGTAAGTAAGTGCTTTTGGAACAATCCCTTAGGGTTCAATTAAAAATGTGCCCCAGATTATCAAATGAAGCTCTAATAATGGACTCAAACTCCTTCAGCCACTGTACATGGCCTAATGAAGAGCAAAAATGGAAAAAGGAGCTGATGCGAGAGTTTTTATGCTCAAGTTCTCTATGTTCAAGTAAAGTAAGAGATGAAAAATTTACCCACTAAGGACTAGATTCATTAGAAGGACTAAATGCCTGTTTAGACAACTAATTCCAAGAGAGGGAATTTTGCGGCAGATCCCAGTGCAAGTCTTTCCTTTTGGCTAGGAGAGGTACTGGCACTCTGGGGAAGGGAAAGGAAAAAAATGTGACAGACACTTCCAGTTTCTTTTTGGCATTAGATATTTTCCCAGATTGCTGTTGAGTGTGCTGGTGTTTTTGAATGTTGTTCTTTCAGCAGTAACCCTCTACCATGGCATTATCTTGCACCTAGAAATGTTAATTTCTACACAAAATAGGTTGTCCCAGAACAGATGAAAAACTTGAGTTAAAATGGAAATGTGAATGAAAGAGAGGTGAAGAGTGGAAATAACTTTGTGTGCTGTTGGCACAGAAGAGATACCAGGTGCTATGTAAGTACCCAGAAAATATATATTAGGAAGCAAAGTAGGGAATCCTGTTAGATGGATAAAAAGAAAAGACTACCTAATGAGACACTAGAGGAACTATTAGAGGTGCAGGAGCAGCAGTGAAGAATTAAAATCCAGAGAAAGATAAGACTTAAACCCCCAAATATTTGGCATGTAGTATGTAAAAATACAGCTCCCAGCAGGAGAAATGACAGGATGAAGGCAGAATATAAAGAAACTGGAAATCTTGCTGAAAAAGTACAGGCTATCAGTGAGAGAAAACCTGAGCTAGAGGGAAGACTTTCTGTTCTGGAAACAACGATGAGATTATGAGTTAATGATGCAAGCCATGTTGCTTCCAAAGGTTTTAGCGATTAAGTACAATAGTGAGAAAAAACTATGAGAGACTGAGATCTAAGTTGGACTATTTAGGAGGAGAGAGAGAGAATGTTTGGGTGTCATGGCAGTAGGTTATATGCGATGTGTGAAACTCTACCTACAATCTCATGACAAACCTATATATAGCAGACCTAAATCAGGGCAACAACAAGTCTTCTGTCTGTTAAATCTGTGACCACCTACATTATCAGCTCAGCTTTGTCTGGAACAACTGTATTTGAATAGATAATTATTTCAGTCTATAGAGAATTATTTCTGTCTACTGTGATATCTCTACTACTATTCTTTTAGATTTTAGCCCATCATAGGGGATGAGAAGAATAGGAACATACAAAAGCTGGGGAGAGTTAAGATCTATGGAACTAACAGAGAGCTGCCATCTTGGTAAATATAGGCACAGTCATAAGGATATCCAGATTTTCAATATTATGTCAATACATCTGGATAAGCACAGGTCAGGCATGGTTTGTTTTTCAAGAGGCTGATGAACTGAATGACTGTAGTGCAGCTGAGAATTGGTAGGGATCTGTGCAGCTGCTAAAAGCAAAAAAGTAGTCAGGACTGTGGGCATAGAGCGAGCATTTGTCAAACTGACAGTACTGGAAATTGGTATAACCTCTATACCCAAGAAGTAAATATGGTGTGAGGACCAGCAGTATAAACTTGCCTATAATTACATCCCTGAGAGATGGAAAATAATGTGGAAAGAAGAATAGATTCAGACTCTAAGTCTGTTCCTCATATATTTTTTTTATGATCCCAGCAAACACTTAGATAAGTAGTAGATCTCACAATTTAGAAATGCGGAAACTGGAAAGTAGATTGATGCTATGCTTTCATTTTATAGAGGCTCTAACAATTACAATAATGAGTTTAGTGTTTGTTGGTTTCGGCCTGATTTGAACTAGTGACCCAGACAGGAAAAGATTAATTTTCAAATGAACTTTTTCAACAGTATAGAACATGGAAATTTAATATATTTTTTATAACTAAAACCCCAAAACTGCTGACACTTAATTAGCTCAATGGAATACATTATTTTGAATTTTCTGAACAAATGGTTGGTTTCTGAAGGTTTTTCGTTGCAGTAAACCATGTTTCAATATTTAGTCTTGAAGGATTTAGAATTTTTTCCTGTTCAGTTCTCCCTAATATTGCAGGGATTAAAATATACAGTGACAAGGGAAAGGAAACAGCATTCCTACATCATCATATTTTACTAAAATTATTATTTAATTATCAAATAAGAATTAAAAATAAACATAAGCCAGACATTCCAGAGGAGATTTTCAAAGAGTTACAATCTGAAAATAGGAAATGCAAGAAATGCTATAGCTATGCTACTAAGTGTAATCAGTAAAGTATGTTTATATTTTCAGTCTGCTTAAAATACTAGGTCTCAACTGATTCACATTTCAGCTCCACTTTGCCATATGCCGTGTTTGCATTTTGGGGTACATATATCTGTACCACACTGTTCTCAGCTGTAAAATGGTAGTAACTGTAATTCTTTATCTCAGACTTATAGTGAGCCTTAATCTATTAATATTTTCTTTAGGGTTTCAGATGGAAGATGCTCACTGAGGCATTTAACAACCAAAATTTTGTCACTACTTTTATGACAGAAAAATTGGGACCTTAGACCTCAGGCCTACATCAACCTTGTCCTTATTCTTGTCAATCCTTTCACTTAAGGTAATGAGACTTCTGTGTGTAGACTTCTGGTGGACCTGTTCCCAGTTCAGTCTGAGAAAACTTATGGAAACTTTGATTCAAAAAAGACACTTCAATATATTTTGTAAAATAATCAACATTCACTAGGAATATAGGCAGAAAAAGCAAAAAACTTTCATCTTCTGCACACCTTTCAGTTCCTGCTGAGCTCAGCAGATGTTTTATTCACCCAGTGAATGCCAGAGCATGACCCAGATTTATAACTTTTCCTGAAATTTGCAGATACTTCAGACATTTCACATGCAAAAAAAAACATTGTTAAAAAATGTAGAGTTTGGCTGAAACTAACTGTGCTGTATGAGAGCAAAGACTCTGAGCATGAGTCCAACAGAGTCCTTAGGGCATTCAGAGAACTGTGGTGAATTTAGGTCTGAATTTCTAAGTGAGAAGAGAGGGTCCCACTTTATACAACTGCTGCAATAAGTGGAGCACAACTGCAAAACCCACATTTTCAACTACTTTATCCTATGCGGGCAATAGATAGAAAATGAGTGTGAACAAGAAGAATTGATCTCCTTGTATGAAAAAAAAAATCAATAAAGAAGAAAGAAAAAGAAAGGATATTCCTGAAAAGCAGGAAATGGAGTAAGAGGTCTAGGCTTGAACACAGAAAGTATGATTACTGTTTCCAAAAGAACAGTCATAAGAGAGGAATAAACCTCTTCAATCCCCTGCTAATTCTCACAGATCTGTGTTCCCTATGGAAACAGAGATATAAAGCCTCCTAACCTAAGGAATACAGAAAAACATCAAAAGTAGAAAGGTCACACGAAGTTCCAGAAGAAGCTTGAAGTTTGATCTTGATGTCAGCAAAAGAAAAAATCGGCCCAGTTCTTCCATGGTCGTGACTTAGATAGAAGCTTTTAAAACCAGTCCCCAAAAAGTAAAAATGAGATTCAAAGGCAGGATGTCATTTTCAAAATCAGATTGGAACAAGATTACTTAATTAAAAGAGGCAAATTAAAAATAGGAATAGGAAATAGTACAGCTGGAGACTGTTAAAAAAAAAAAAAAGAGAGACGAAAAAGTTCTCAGTAGATGTTGACATCAAACATGAAAAATGTAGGGATTTGGAAAATAATTTCTTGGAGACATGTGGGCTATAATTTTAACAGCAGAAATTGCATTAAGTATAGACAGAAAGAAAAAGCTCATTATCAAAGATTAGCTTTGAAGTATGGGGCTATGACAAAGGTACTGTAGTGGATGAAAGCCAGCTATATTCAAGGCTTAATAATTCAGCGTTTCTCTCCAAGGCACTCTCTAAAGTTGTATCAATCAAAACAAAAATGCATTTAGAAATAGGATACATATGCAGAGCAAAAAGACCGTGAAAGTAGTTTGAATATAGAAAAGCTGGGAAAACTCCTGGGCAACTCACTGAAACAGAAAGCTCTCATTAAATGTTTGCTGAATGTGTGTAACTAAGTTTAAGGGCAGTGTAAGGTGACAATATATAGGCTTTGTTGTGGGGTTTTGATTTTGTTTTTGTTTTTTTTCCTGAAGGATTAGGAGATGGGAAAGAAAGAACAGCTTCACATTGAAATGAAAGAACTACAGTGCAGTAAGGTTGAAGGTTTCACTGGGTTCAGTAGGTCCTGTGGGAGTCAACTGCAAAGCAATTAAGGTGTAAAGTGATCACAGTTCACCTTCTTTTTCATTTTACTGGGGAAAAGCATCTTTATTTTTCCTCTGAGGCTCAGAGCTGAATAGCATGGATGATGATGTCCTGACAAAGTCATGACGCACTGGGAATCTTGTAGCTGAACTGCAGGCTGTCCCGCACTAATAATTTTCCTTTCCCAAAGCATTTTTAAAACAAGAACAAAGGGATCCTGCTATAGTTTGTAGATTAAGTTCTACAAAGAATAAGAACAGACAGACAAGAACATTTTTTCCAAGCTGATAAATACATTTCTAATGAAGGGCTGGGGATGCTGAGAATTTTTAAAAATCGGGTTCTCTCTCTTAAATAGTAAAACTTTTCAACCCAGAATTTTCCATACTGAAACCCTTTCCTGTCTGTCCTGCAATCAGAAAGACCATAACTTTGTTTCTTTGCCCCTCTGTGGTTTGTTTATTCTCTGGCAATTTCACGGCTTTTACTCATTTTTTCCTCTAGTCCCTTTTTTTTTTTCCTCTCAACTATAGCACTATTCTTGGTGGAAGGTCCATTCAGGCTCTTCCAAGTACACCCTGTTCTGCTGAACTACCCATTAAGGGCAGCAATTTTTTTTGTTTTCTATCTTCTCTCCAACAGTATGGGTAAAATATGACAAGAGTCTTATCAGAAAGGCTGGGGTTTTTTTTCTGTTCCTCAAAGCATTTAATCACCTACCACTTTGATCACAGAAGCACACAAAATGATTACACAAATTTAGGAAATTCTATTTTAAAGCCCTGTCCTAAAAGATGTAATTGCACTTGCCTGAATAAACTGAAGAGACTCCATAATACTAGTCACCAATCAGGCATTCATTACCCCTTCCCCTCCCCATACTCCTCTAACAGGTATATGACGGAGCAGATTCACCGCTGGTGTAACAGCTTTATGCCCACTTCTATTAGCTCTGAAAAACTGTAGCCAAAACTCTACAGCAAATGATGGGCTGCTCCATAATTGTGAATAGCTATTCACAATTATTCCCTACCCACGTTATCACATCTATGCCAGTTAACCAAGTGAGGAGCTATTAGGTTTTATTTATACTTCTTGACATAGAATAAATTGGTGTTCCATGAAATCCTTTTGACATGATCAGGTAAGGCAGTAAAAGCCCTGCTTTTCTGAGCATGTATCACACAGTCATATTTTCCTAGATGTATATCAAGCATACATCAAACTCTTAAAGGATAAAAGAGAGAAGAGATAGAACTCCTTTACTTTGACAACATGTTGACATGATCCAGATTCCTATTTGCCAACACGATAGGAAATAGAATTATACAAGAAAAGATCTGAACAAAGGCAGCTGAGGTCAAACCTTGTGCTATATCAAGGACCTCAAGTGTAAAAAGAAATGTAGCTCCATGCAGCCTGAAAAGAAAGAATGAGATTTAAAACCAACAATAACAACAAAACAAAGAAACAATTTAATAATAGACTTTTTTTTTTTTTTTAATGGACTCTTGCAGTTCACTTTTATTTTTAGGAAGCTGGTGTTTTACCAGGCTCTGGAGCTGCACTTGCACACAGACAGCTCCTACATAATCTAATGCAAGCCTGTTCTTACGAGATTTTGAGGGGATATATTCCAAGTTTGCAGAGATTATTGTTTCATAAATCATTTCAAACTACACAAGAAGTAGTTTGTCTGTACAAATGGAAAGTTTCTACCAAATACTTTGTCATTAGTTTCTTTATGTTCATTTCAGTTCACGTTTTTTCACTTTCAGTAATTATCTCAATACTAGTAGATTACAGAGATGTCTACACAGACAGCATACCATCAAATGCTATCAGCTGTCTTTTCCAGCCTTGCCATCAGAGATCCATTACACTCATTTAGTTACAGCTAGAATGCAGGAGCTGGACCCTAGCTGGGAATGAGGACCTGAGCTGTATATACATCTAAGGCCTTATGCCCTGGGGCTGCAGGCGTATGTTGAATGCAGAGCCACTGATGCTCAGACTGCCTGCACACACCACAACGGGCTGGTGGAGGAACCAGTGGTTACATGAAGGGATGCTGCCTGATAATGCTGATCAGTAATATCTTGTCTCTGACAAAGACCAGGACTTCTGACCTCCAGCTCCTGCTGGAATTACAACAGGACAGTAGAGTCTTTTACTGGGCAGGTACTTACTTTTCTAGGTAGGCACAGCTCCTCACTCTTTAATTCTTTGATTTATGGCAGACAGCCCTTGTTTCCAATGGTTCTTAGCTGTAACCAGGAAAAAAACAAGGTTGACACACATGATTCAGCTAAGGCCAATATTTTACAGGATCAAACTGAAGATAATATAAACATAGTGCACCATTCTTTGCACGTAAAGAAAAGAAAAAAAAAGGAAAAAGCTGCTGAATCAAAGTGAAACAACCTAATGCCATCTGGTGTAAGGACATCCAACCCTTTTCTGCACCTAAAGAGGGTTTGCTGAAAGGGAGTTTTATATGGGTAGGAAGAAGGATGGCTCAGCAGCAATATGAGAAGGTGCCTTGCCAGGTCACTGCTATCAATTATGAGAGAACAAACAATACTCCCCAAGTTCAAAACAGGGAGGGTGCTGCGGAATGCCTATAAGTAATTATCTGGAGCAGCTCAGCATAACTGTATGGCTGGATGTTGTTTTCTTCAACTACTACAATTATTCCTTCTGTCTAATGAGAATTGTTTTTTCTCTAAAGTATAGAATCATAGAATTGTCAGGGTTGGAAAGATCATCTAGTTCCAAACCCCCTGCCAATGGCAGGGACACCTCTCACTAGAGCAGGTTGCTCAGAGCCCCATCCAGCCTGGTCTTAAAAACTTTCAAGGATGGGGCCTCCACAACCTCTCTGGGCAACCTATTCCAGTGTCTTACCACCCTCATGGTGAAGAAATTCTTCCTAATGTCTGACCTGAATCGACCTCTCTCTAGTTTTAATCCATTCCCTCCAGTCCTATCACTGCCTGACAGCCTAAAAAGTCCCTCCCCAGCTTTCCTGTAGCCCCCTTAAGATACTAGAAGGCCACAATAAGGTCTCCCTGGAGCCTTCTCTTCTCCAGACTGAACAATCCCAACTCTGAGCATATATATATGTATATCTGAGCATTGTTTTTAAACAGTACTGGGAAAAATAGATTTTTTTGCATCTCACTGTTCATTTTTTAAAATACTGTTCTGTTTGCTTTTAATAGAGGCATTTAGAAGTTTGGGTGGGGTTTTTTTGGATACTTTTTCTATATTCAGATGACCATGTCTAACTATACTTTAAATTCTTATTAACAGATTATTCTGAAAAAGATTGAATTTCCTATATTTTAAAGAAATTGCTCATTCTGTTGGAATGTTTGGCTGTCTAATATATGCAACAGGCAGACTTGCTTTGATAGCTTAGCCTTTTAGGGGAAATACACAGTACAATGTCTATATGCAAATCCCTATAAGCAGTATTAGCTGTCATACATCCCAAAGCTGTCCTGATGACTGGTGATAGAAGACAATGAGTAAAAGTGTGAGCCACTTTTCTTACCCTCATTAAACTTTCTCTTGAGCAGCGTGTGGCACTGCAGGTAATGAGTTCCATCTGTGTGTCACCAGTCTCACCTACAGAGAAAAAGCATTCAGATGTTGGAGGCAAAAACTGACTTCAGAGAATCCAAAGTTTTCAGCTAAAAATAAACCTTTTCTTTCAGAGTTCTGCAGAACTCCCAGATATTCCAATTACTGTTCCATGTTTGGTACTCAGATAAAGGTTTTAGGAAAAATGTTATCAGGTGATCTAGTTAATTGGTGAAAATGAACACTGATAATTGCAATCAGCTATAGTTTTCTTCATCTTCTGAATTCCTGAATTTTTTAGTTCAGTCATTTGAAAAGTAGCAAATTACCTCAGGCTGACTTCAAACTGACCTCAAACTCCTTTCCAGTTCACTTTTGGTTTTGGGAAGCTGATGTCTTAACCGGCCCTGGATTTGGGCTTGCACACCTTTATTTTCTCCCAGTGTACAGCTGAAAAAGAGTAGGCTAAATAACTGAGGCATAGCAGCACATACCAAGAGCTTGTCTGTTTCCGTCACATTTCATTCCATTTGTTCCAGAAGAACCCTCATTGACTTGAAATTGAAATTTTGAGTAAGGACTAGAATATTTAATCTGTATGTCGAATGGTGGAGTAAAGTATGCTGTTTTCCCTGACATTTCAACAGCTGTATATATTTTGATGGCCTCCAGTATCACCAGACTGTATTTTTCCTTATTACCGTTCTCTTACCAGGATTTTCTCACTGGTAAATTTTGCTTGAGCTTGCATAATAGAATTTTCATGCATTATAAACTGTGTTGAATATTTTGATAACCTTCATTTAAAGAAGCCAAATCTTTCATGTCCAAAAAGCTTTGAGGTCCTTCTGAGATAATCAAGTAGTCACTGAGACTTTTCTTGTTACACCTATTGCTGCAAAAAGAGTCCATAAATACAGCTTTCTGATCAATAATGACTGGATACAAAATTCTTACAGCTTATTTCAGCAAGGTGCTTATTTAGGTAGCTTTGGCAGAACCTGATAAGTCGGTGAATATAGAAGTACCTTTCCAATTATTTAAATATACAATCATAGCATCCTTAGATATAAATTTCATGAACATCTTCTTTAAGGGGATAATATCTCACAGCAGACTTTGGGACACATAAAGTTTAGATGCTGCTACAGAGGGCTCTCAAATTACTCATTTTCACAGCCTGAGCAACCCTTAGAAATTTTGGGGTTTGCTATCTCTTAGCATGATAGTAATACTTACAGTGTAGCAAATCATGTCCTTTGCCTGCAAAAATAAATGTGTATCACCTGCTGTGTTGGCATATCTCTAACTGCTAACAAATTAGTTAAACCTAACTTGTATAAATTGTGTCTCACTTTAGCTACCAATATTATATATAGACACAGAGACTTTATTTAACCTGATGTAATTGACCGCACATCTTTCTAGGATATACGTAATTACAGTTCTTCAATTACTATGAAATATTACTTTTACGCTGAAAATATGAGGTTTTTTTGAGTAAGAAACATATTTTCTTGTATTTCTTCTTTTATCAGTTACCCCATCTCTGCTTATCAGCACTGAAACACATACACACAGATAACACTTCCCTCACTATTTTTCCTGTGTTGATAAAAAAAAAAAAGCAATTTTAGTGGGATTTAGATACACATAGGAAAGGCCAAAAAGAACTGATGAAAACAAAACCTTGTTAGTATGTAATAAGACTGTGAAAATGGCACTGCCAAGATCACTTCATGAATATGGACAGCCACACCAGGGATTAAGATTGTCTCATTGTTAAATTTGGAGCTGATTTTTTTGGTTTTGTTTTTATTAAAAAAACCCACACACATTCCATTGTTGAAAGAATATAGCTAAAACCAGACAGTTAGGGTCTTTAAAACCTCACCTTTTGCCATGCCAAGTAGACACCTCATAGAGACTTAGAAAGTATTGTTTTATTACAGCATTTAAACAACATTTAAAGCCTGGAATGATCAACCATACACTTCCAATGTCTTAGCAAGTTCCTAATTTTAGTGGGGTTATTTTTTTGCCAGATTTTCACTTCTTGGGTGGAAATTTGTTTCCATCCATGTTCATCTCAGATATGAATTTTCAATAAACTTCAGACAAAATATCTGGTTCTTATCCAAGAGTGAAGATAAGGGAAGTCAGGAGTTTTCATAACCTAAATTATTTCTAATAATGTTCCCATGGAGGAGACTAAGTGGATCCATTTTCTGCATAAAAACAGGTTGAAATTTTGCTGTCTTCCAGTACAATATGCTATTTTATGATCTACTAAAAAGGATTAGCCAAGGTACAAATTTACAGTTTGCATGGAGTCACTATAAGCTTGTTAAAGGTTTGTAGTAAAACCTAAGACTCATAGTGAGAGAGTATTAATTTAGTACTCCTTAGATTTATTTTGATGCTACAATTATAGTATCCATTTAACCAATATTGTCTATCCCTTTATTTTTCCATATTTTTGCTAAGTTTTTTTCAAAACACCACATAGGAATATGAGTGCTTATTTTTTATTACTAGATTTTACTACTAGAAACTTAATAATATGAACATTAATGTCTCAAAAATACCTCTGTGTCCAAGTGTCCTTAGACCAAACCACTTGTGATTTTTCCATATTTCAAGTTGACCATTAGCCGGGCCCTGTAGGTATTAGAACAACATGAAAAAATCTCAGAGCAATAGTAATACAATGTGTAGTTGATGTATTAACAATTGTTTTTTTAAACCTGTATAGACTATTCCATATTAGTTTCTATCAACAGTGTATTAGTGCATATTTTTGCTGGATAATATCTTACACAAGAAACTATTCTTGTGGCTTTTTTGTTTTTTAGTCCATTTCTCTGGTATTTTTCTCTTTCACATCAATGTTTCAGGACACTGTTGGAAGCTATCATATATAAACTTAGATTTCTTTGTTCAAAAATCCTTGAAACTATATCATTTATATTTTTGTCTCATAACATACCTATGTCATGTTGACCAACCATACTACTTTCTTAGTAAAGAGCAGAAATAATTAAATGTCTAGTTATTTTTTAATATTAACTAACACTGTGCTCAATCATCCCTCATTAAAAAGACAGGAAATAAGGTTAAGTAATCCAAATATGTAAAATATTACATAGACTGAATAATACTCTTTTTTTTTCCCATAAACAAAAATCTAAACAAAAAAATAAAAATTTCCATTGTGATTCCTTCTTCATCCTTGTTGATAATGATCTGTAAAAATAGTAAGCTATGTAATTATTCAATAGTGAAGACAATTAAACGGATTAGTGTCTAGGCTGTCATCCATAGCCCAGTGCCAATGGAACATGGAATAGATACGGAATAGATATGTTCAGGATGTTGCTTTGTGCTAGACATATAGTCTAGCATAAATACAGGGGAAAAATACATAAGTAAATATATATTAAATAAAAAAAAATAAATACAGAGAAA
>JANIJG010016697.1:0-36909 GCA_024611175.1 Megaceryle torquata | reverse complement strand
GTATTTTTTACTACAGAACAATGATTCCAACAATAACATTCCTTTTATGTATGCATATAAAAATCCCTTTATGTAAATCTGAACACATGTTATTGTCTTGACTTTGGAACATTTATGTTAGTGCAAAAAATAAGAAATTAAAATAGGAGAAAAACTCTGATATTTTCTTAATTTGTTAATAGTTTGCATCATGGAGAACTCAGATGAAGCCCCAGATTGGTTAATGAACTGCATGAGAACATTTACCAATATAAAGAGAACAACAGCTAGGAATGGATAGTTTCAATCACTGAAGTTTTGCTTTAGGGAATCTTACCTTCCCTCTCTTTTATCTAGTGCCAAGTACCAGTATCTCTGCTGAGGTTTTCCTTTGTAATTCATTCTCAAGACATCTGATGAATATTCATGGAGCTGCTAAGGTTGCTGATCCAAGCTAGAGAGTTAGACTTCAACATTGCTAACATGTTCTTACCTTAGTATATGATGCCCATGCTGGATTCAGCTGCTCAGTCATATCTTGGGTTGTTGCATCCTTTTGGGTAACTCAGGTGGCACTGCTATGTCCCTGAGATATGTCTGGATTAATGAATTAAACAGCACCATGGTCTAATACCTGGACATAGCAATTAATTTGTCTGTACTAGTGAATGATCAGAATAGTCCATGACATTGAGGACTTTGGGACTATATGAAGTAGCACTCCCACAAATGCTTCTCATGAACAGCTTAGAACACTCCAAGAACCATCTCTGGCTCTCTTTGGAGGCTGAGAAAGTTTATAAACATATATGCCCACTGTTCTGGACCCACTGGCCTTTGTTTCTGGGAATATGCCTCATCATGCTTTAGGAGCACAGCTGTAGCCATGGGACCATGCAGAAGGGAGTTGTGTATCTGCTCCATCTTAAAGAAGGTCTTATCTTCTTTGCTAACTTGCATGGAAGTCAGTATGAACTGTTTGTGTTGAGACTCTTCTTGTGTTCTTATTTCAATCCAACAAAGATTTTATATCGAAGATATGCTATATATCTAATTTATGCCTTAACACATTTTAAACCAGGATTTTAAAATCAAGAGAAAGTGGTTGTAAATGTATGTATGTGTTGAAGGAAGGGCCATTAAGTACAACGGTATTGTACTGCAGTGCAGTACTATGTTTAAATACATCTATTCATATGATAAACTGCCCTCTAAGAGATACAGCAGTTTGTCATGAGGCAATGTGAACAACATTGTCAGAACATCATCAAAATGACCCATGATTATCTCATTACAGCTCAACTCAAGTCTTAATAACTCTTGTCATCTCCTTTAATATTTTTAATTGCCTTTTCTTTTAGGCTTTCAATCAATTAAAAATTATATATATATCATTACTGGTGTACAGAACACAAATCCAGCACACAATTCATTGAAGTCAATTCACACAATTCTCATAATCACAGAATGTTAGGGGTTGGAAGGGACCTCTGAAGATCATCAAGTCCAACCCCCCTGCCAGAGCAGGACAAATCTAGAGCAGATAATGCAGAAATGCATCCAGACAGGTCTTGAAAGTCTCTAGAGGAGGACACTCCACAACCTCTCTGGGGAGTCTGTTCCAGTGCTCTGTAACCCTTACAGTAAAGAAGTTCTTCCTCATGTTGAGGTGGAACTTCCTGTACTCAAGCTTGAATCCATTGTCCCTCATCCTACCACAAGACACAAGTGAAAAGAGGTTGTCCCTGGCTTCTTGACCCCAGCCCTTATGTATTTGCAGACATCCCCTCTTAGTCTTCTCTTCAAACTAAAAAGCCCCAGGTCTTCCATCCTTTCCTCATAAGTCAGGTGTTCCAATCCCTTAATCATCCTCACAGCCCTCTGTTAGATCTCTGTCAGTCTTGAACTGGGGAGCTCAGAACTGGACACAATACTCCATATGAGGTCTCACTAGGGCAGAGTAGAGGGGGAAAGGAACTTCCCTTGATCTGCTGGACACACTCTTCTTAAGGCACCCCAGGATACCATTGGCTTTCTTGGCCACAATGGCCACATTGTTATCCCATGGATAACTTGTTGTCTATCAGAACTCCAAGGTCCTTTTCCATGAAGCTACTCTCTAGCAGATCACCTCCTAACCTGTACTGGTGCATATTGTTATTTATTCCCAGGTGCAGGACTCTGCACTTGCTCTTGTTAAAACTCATTAGGTTCCTCTTTGCCCAGCTTTCCAGTCTGTCCAAAACAGGGCTGGACCCAGCACTGATCCTTGGGGGACTTCACTAGTTACAGGTCTCCAGCTGGACTTGGCACCATTGATTACCTCTCTTTGGGCTCTATTGTGTAACCAGTTTTTAATCCATCTCACTGTCCATTCTTCTATCCCACAATTCCTGAACTTGCTCACAAGGATGTTATGGGAGACTGTGTCAAAAGCCTTGCTAAGGTCAAGGTAGACTACACCCACTACACCTATCCATTTATTCACAACATCATAGAAGGCTGTCAGATTGGTCAAGCATGATTTCCCCTTTGTAAATCCATGCTGACTACTCCCGATAACCCTCTTTTCTTCCATGTGCTTAGAGATGACCTCCAGAATGAGCCTCTCAATCATTTTTTCAGGGATGTGAGTGAGGCTGAGTGGTCTGCAATTTCCTGGATCTTCCTTCTTGCCCTTTTTGAAGAGTGGAGTGACATTGGCTTTCCTCCAGTCCTCAGGCACCTCTCCTGTTTGCCATGATCTTTCAAAAATGATGGAGAGTGGTAGGGCGATATCAACCAGCTTTCTCAACACTCTTGGGTGGTGCATCCCATCAGGGCCCATGGACTTGTGTATATCCAATCTGTGTAACTGATCTGTGACCCACTCTCCACTGACTAGTGGAGAGTCTTCCCTCTTCCAGGATTCCTCTCTTATATCCAGGGTCTGGAGTTCACAAGGGCTGGTCGTAGGAGTAAAGACTGAAGCAAAGAAGGTATTCAGCAACTCTGCCTGCTCTGCATCCTCTGTTATCAGGGCTCCCACCTCATTCAGCAATGGGCCCACATTTTCCCTATTCCTCCTTTTACTACTGGTATGTTTGAAGCTCTTCTTGTTCTCCTTTACTTCTTTGCCAGTTTAAGTTTTAAGAAGGCTTTGGCCTTTCTTGTTGCCTTCCTACAAACCCTGATAACGTCCCTATAGTTCTCCCAAGTGACAAGTCCCTTCCTCCACAAACTGTAAATTTCTTTCTTCCACAAGACTTTCTTCAGAAGATCCTTGTTCATCCATGCAGGTCTTTCACCACCTCTACCCAATTTTTTACTTGAAGGAATGCACCTGTCTTGATCTTGGAAGAAGTGATACTTAAAAATTGACCATATTTCTTGGGCTCCCTTTCCTTCCAGGTCTTAGCCCATGGGATTCCTGCAAGTAGATCTTTGAAGAGTCCCAAAGTTAGCTCTGTGTAAGTCCAGGGTTGTAATCCTACGTATTGTCCTACTTCTTCCTTGTAAAATACTAAACTCCACCATGTCTTGGTCACTGTCACCAAGGCTGTTCCCAGCCTCAGTATGTCCAACCAGACCTTCTTTATTCATTAATGCAAGGTCCAGCAGTGCACCTCTCCTCGTTGGTTCCTCCACTACCTGCATTATAAAGTTATCATCGATGCATTGCAAGAGCCTTTTGGATAGAATATGCTTAACTGTGTGGGCATTCTAACAAATATCAGGGTGATTGAAGTCACCCATAAGTAGTAAGGAGCGTGATCTAGAGGCTACTTACAGTTGACTGTAGAAGGCCTCATCGACATCTTCTTGGGTTGGTGGTCTATAGTAGACACCCACAACAGTTTCACCTCCAATTGTATGTTCCCTAATTCTTACCCACAAGCTTTCAACCTGTCCTACCTGCCCCCCTGGATAGAACTCAAGACATTCCAGTTGTTCTCATACATAAAGAGCACCACCACCTCACCTTGTTGCTCCGTCTTTCCTAAATAGTACATTGACATCCATGACAACATTCCAGTCATGGGAGCTGTCCCACCATGTTTCAGTGATTATGATTACATCATGACCATGCAACCTATCCCAGATCTCAGACACATCCCACTTATTCGCCCTGCTCCATGCATTGGTATATAAGCATTTCAGAGAGGGAGTCCAGCAATTAGTTTTCACTTTTGGTATCTGACCATTCCCAACCACTTTCATGGTTAGCAACATATTAGTGAGTGTTTTTGTTGTCGCATTTGACACCATTTTCCATCTTGAGTGGGACAGCAGACAGAAGACCATGCTTAGGCTCATCTCTAGTGAGCCTGCTTTTATTCCCTTCTCCCTTCGAGCCTAGTCTAAAGCCCTTTCAACAAGTCCCACCAGCTCCGGTGTGAGGATTCTTTTCCTCCTTTGAGACAGATTTACTCCATCTGTCACCAGCAGACCCAGTGCCTTATAAATTTCCCTGTGACCAAAGATCCCAAAATTTCAACAGTGGCACCAGCCCCTGAGCCATGTGTTGATCAGGTGTTTTCCACCCCCTTTCAGTATTTTTCCCTGCCAGAACACAAAGCCAGCACACAATTCATTAAAGTCATTCCCACAATTCAATGAAGTTACTAGAAAATGGGGCAGGTAGCTTCCTGTATAGAAACAGTATTTAGTAAATCTTGATAACAGGGATTTAATGAAAGGCATAGATACATCTTAATCATAGAATTTGTTTGTATTGAAGGGACTTTAAAGATCATCTAGTTTCAACCCCCTACCATAGGCAGGGACACCTCCTATTACACCAGGTTCCTCAAAGCCCCATACAACCTGGCCTTGAACATGTCAAAGGAGGTGGCATCCCCAGCCCTTCTGGGAAACCTGTTCCAGTGTCTCACCACAGTAAATTATTTCTTTCTAATATCTAATCTAAATCTACCATCTTTCACTGATGGGGATAAGATCTTAGCTGCAATAAGATCTCCTCAAAGTCTTCTCTTCTTTCATCCTGTCTTCCTAGGATGGATGTTTCATCCCTCTGATCATGTTTGTGGCCCTCCTCAGGACCTGCTCCAAGAGGTCCCTGTAATTCTATGTTGGGTTCCCCAGAGCTGAATGCAGTACACTAGGTGGGCTCTTAGAGTGAAGTATAGGGGAACAACCACTTCCCTCTACCTGCTGGTCATGCTTCTTTTGATTCAGTCTGGGATGTGATTGGCTTTCTGGGCTGCAGGTGCACATTACTGGCTCAAATTCAGTTTTTCATCCACCAACAACCCCAAGTCCTCTGCAGGGCTGCTCTCAATCTACTCATTGCCCTGTCTGTGTGCTTGGGATTGCTCAGACCCTTGCACTTGGCCTTGTGAAACTTCATTAAGTTGTCATGGGCACATGTCTCAAGCCTATCAAGGTCTCTTTCAATGCCATCCCTTCTCTCCAGCATGTTGACTGCACCACACAGCTTGGTGTCATCTGCAAACTTGCTGAGGGTGCACTCAGTCCCACTCTCCATGTCACCAACAAAGATGTGAAGCAGCACTGCTCCCAGTACTGATCCCTGAGGAATGCCACTTGTCACTGGTCTCCACTTGGATATCAAGCTGTTGACTGCAACTCTTCGAGTGTGACCATCCAGCCAATTCTTTATTCACTGAGTGGTCCATCCATTATATCAATGTCTCTCCAATTTAGAAACAAGGATGTTGTGCAGGACAGTGTCAAATGCTTTGTACAAATCCAAGTAGATGACATCAGTTGTTCTTCCTTTATACACCAACACTATAACCCCGCTGTAGGCAGCCACCAAATTTATCAGGCACTATTTGCCCTGTGTGAAGCCATGTTGATACTCATCAACCACCTCCTTATTTTCCATTTAATTTCCTAGAATATTTTCCAGGAGGATCCTCTCCATGATTTGCCAGGCACATGCTGATTGTTTCATACTTTCTTAATCTCAGAAGATTTTTTTTGAACTGCATTTCTTTTTTTCTAAACACTTATTTGTATTTTAATGCAAAATACAATCTAATATAAGAAAGAATGTATGTGAATACTGGAATGAATCATCTAAATGAGTTACCATGACAAGTTGTACAGAGTTGAAGAAATTGAAAAGGTAAATATTATCCTCCTCTTATATTTTCTCTCACTTTCCAATGTTATAAAATCTATAACTATCCTAATGATTGGATTCAGAAACCTTTAGGCACTAATTAATAACAGATCTATTCTCTCAAGCCTGCCCCTTTCAAAGTTTAGCTGATCTATAGCAGGATTTGTACACATATTTAGAGGGTGTCAGAGCCAGGATGCAGGAGTTCTTAGAGCTGTAATTTGTAACATGCAAACCACTAGAAACCTTAGGTTGCTAATCTCTCTCTTCTAGAGCACTGCATGGTGGCAGGGAAAGAAATAAACAGCACAGCCAAAACTCCTGAATACAACTGGTAAGTGAAACATCCAGCAATAATACAGCAAACAAGTACAAGTGATCACTGTGATGCTACTGATGAAACACCAATGCTTTGTTTCAGTAAAGTGGTAATGATATTTTACATAGCTTTAATGCTTGAAGTTTGTATTCATATATCAAGTACTTCTTTTTAGAGTTTGAAAGATATGAGAACTAAGAGAAAAGATACCAGTTGGAAACAAAATAAAGGCTTGAAAAAGTGATAGAAGTGTTCTGAATATAAAGAGGCTAAAGGAGCTAAACATGATGCTCTTCAGCAAGGTTCAATCAATATTAAGATATGATAAACGCTTGAAATATAAAATCCTACAACATAAGAATATAAATCAAAGAAAGGAATTATTCACAGTCTTAGAAAATTGCAGTAGAAAGAGCTAAAGAAGAGAAAAGAAAAAAGAAAATTATTAACAGGGAAAGTAGTCAAGAAAACTAACAGATTACAGAGGAATTTTGGACAATCAGGTCTCCATATGCTTGAAACTAGCTTATATTAAATAGTAATGAGTACTCCTGAAAATGCCGAGAATCAGAATGTGCAATGTGAAAAGTCCTTCCTGGTACTGTCACTTATGATTCATTACAATTTCTGTTTTCTGGTGCAATGTGTTTATTTCCTTTATAATTGCCTCAGAAGCAGCCTTCAGGGCATTAACATGATTAGATTATTCTTTTAAAGTATCATTTATTTAAAAAAATAATTCTCTCCATAAATTTTACTCTAGCATCTGCTTTTAATGCCTTAGATGCTTTTAGTTTAGATTAATTTAATCTCCAAAGATTTAATTACTTCCAAGTGTTACGGGTGACCTTATTTACTGTTTCCAATCCTTTTGCCTCCTCTCTGGAACTGGCTGCAGGACTTGTGCTGCCCTGTTTTATTTTGGCTGGTAGATGGTAGTTTCAGCTAAGGAACTCTGCATCCCCACAGAGCTGTCACATCTATACACTCTTTATTTTGTAGAAGTTTGTGAATGAAAAAACTTTTGAGCTTTTTCCTTCTTCAGTCTTTTCTGGAAATGTGATCCAAAGATGACAGTAGCAATGCACTATTCATGTAATACTGAAGATCAAAAATTTCTGACCTCGATGTGCCCAATGAATGCTTATTTTAGAATGGAGGAAGAGGACAAAAGGAGGGGAAAGAAAGCTACTTTAGAAGTTTCATTGTAACACACAAGCTTAAGGAAGATTAAAAAAAAAAAAAAACACCACCCCAAAAAAAAAGGTAAAAAGACTTCCAACTTTGCATTTTCAGAAGACAAAGTGCAGTCAGGAAAAACTGAGAAAAAAAGATTTTATCTCATACATTCAGAACTGCAGATCAATTCTATTGCCACTCCCATTCTCTGGTGCCTTCTTTCTACCCTTCCCTTATCTCTCAAATGCTCTTGCTTTGTCATTTCTTTAACCCTTCGTAACACCACCCAGAGTTCATCATCTGCTTACAGGATGTTCCCATTGAGTAAATCATTGATAAACTACTTGATCTAAAAATTTATTTTACTTGTAAATCCTCACGAGGTCTCACAGATTTACATTACTAAAGCATCATTCAGATTATTTATTTTCTCACAGTAAATATATTAATAGCGAAAAATGTTGCTGTCTTTCTGTACTAGTTTGGATGAGAACAGAGCTGGTTCTGTTCAGTGATTTTACTTCTCAGCTCAGTTCTTCCAACTACCTGCACTTTCTGAAGTCAGCAGCCTGTTTTCACAGACAGTGTCTGCTGCTGGCAGTGATAACACCCCATGTTTAGAGTTACTACCAAGGATTGATTTGCAGACCAAGGCCACTGCTGGATCTTGTGCACCACATTGCGGGGTGCAGAAAGTGAAAGGCCTCCCCTGCAGGGAGGAGCGGACAGGGCAGGTGACCCCAAACTGACCAACAAGGTATTCCAGCCCATAGACGTAGTGTTCGGTATAAAGCAGAGGGATCTGGAGGGTCTATAGCTCTCTCTAGGGGCTCCCAGGCTCTTTCCCCTCTTGGACTTCGTTTAGCTTGGCTCAGGTCCCCTTTCGGTTCCTTCCTTGGAGCATCCAAGGAGGACTCTGTCCATTCTGCCTTCGATCCCAGTCGGTGTGTTCCTGAATCCGGTACCAGAATCCAACTCCTGAACAGCTCCTGTCTGCTGCTGTGCCCAGTCTGGGACTCCCCGGTGCCTGCTCCACAGCATCAGTGGTGACAGTGATGTAATTGCCATCAGGGGGGTTGGGTTTGATACTGGTTTAGTATAGATTTGTACGTATTCGATTTTATTAATATTATTTTCAATTTCATTAAAGCTGTTCTAGTTTCCTTTTCTAATCACAAGTCTCTCTCCCTTATTCCTTTTCTCTTCCCCTTTGAGAAGGGAGGGGAGTTAACAGAGAGCATTTGTTACAGGTCTAAGGGGCCTCCTTGACCCTAAACCGTGACACCTTCCAAGAGGAAAGAGAAGAAAATATTCTAATTTAAATGCTTGTGTAAATTCCTGATACCTAACCTAATCCATATATAAATGATAATCAAATTAATATAATCTGTATCTAATCTTATGCACACTTCCTGTGCAACCTTAAGTACAATGAATGTCATTAAATTCTGGACTAATGGTATTTATCTGTTCAGCTGCAGTTCTAGTAGTCTATAAGTGCAGCAACTGTTGGTAATAAATCGAAGAACATCCTCTTTAAAAATATTCTGTTCTTTTCATAATTATGCAGCTGATAAATACTCATTTGTATGACATTTTGTTTGTAATTTTTTGTACTATAATTAACAATTTTAACGTCCCTGTTTTCAAAATGAAATAAATTTAGTAAACTTGAAGTAAATAAAGCAAATTTGAACAACTGAAAACTTTTCCCTATAAATAAGTGAAATAACTTTCAATGACATGCATACATATGGGGTTTTTTTCCTGCATTTTGTTCAAAATTGTTTGTATTGTCTGGCCATTTGGCAGTCATCTTGAAGACACATTAGTGATTAATGTCCCCATAGTGCTGTCTGAGGCCTAGATACAGTAGGTAATTTAGAATCCATTCTTCATAGATAATAATCTTTGAATCAAAAGGTACACAATTTCAGTGAGATTTGGTGAACCATCTAAAAGCACTATCTTGAAAAATGATACTCAGCTTTCACCTAGACACATCTGCAGCTTTTCAGTCTTCACTGACATGACCTACTGACATTTAGGTTGGATCTTATGGAACAATTACATGACAATTAAATTACTTATTTTTTATTTTGTTTTTAAATTTGGTTTCCTCTGTTGGAGACTCTTTTATCCCAAGGCCGTCAAATTCAACAATGCTTATGTGCACATCTACGTCCTGACTGCTGCTGCCCGTTTCTGCTCCATGGAGTCACTCAGCCCTTTCCATACAAAAACAGTACAGGCAAGACCTTCAGTAGAGTTCAGCATTGTGCTGTCTAGAATCTGAGTGTACCTTGCTGCACTAGCTACATCATCATGGGCCATCAGTGATACAGAGAAATTTGACAGTCATGACCTTAACCCTAGCCATACCACTGTGTTCTGTTGTATTCTTCAGAGTGCATTCCTCAGGAGTATAAGCATCATAGCATAATAGTATAAGCGTTCATATTATCTGTCACCTGGATGTCTTGACTTTTGTGATGAAAAAGTAGTCAAGGAAGGCATATCTGATAGTATAATGCATAGCTAAGATGCTAAAACCTTGTTTTATGTCTTTGGTTCTTTTGGTTCCCCTCAGCTTCTACTCTTCCTCCCTTAAGAACAAATGTTTCTTCTTTCATTCCTTTCTCTCTCTGATTTATAAACTTAAATAATCCAGTTCTTTATATTCCTCCATCCAAGAACAGGGAAGGCAGGGGAAGTTGATACTATAGTGGGGATCTGCTACAGGCTACTTGACCAGGAAGACTGAGTGGATGAAGCCCTCAATAGACAGATAGGAGTGACTTCACCTTCACAAGCCCTGGTCCTCATGGGGGATTTCAACCACCCTGATATCTATTGGATGGACAGCACAGCAGGGCACCAGCAATTCAGGAGGCTCCTGGAATGCACTGATGACAAGTTCCTTCTCCAAGTGGTAGAGGTTAGGAAAGCTAAAGCCCAGATGGAATTGCATCTGGCCAGGGACATCAAAGGTAGCAAGAAAAACTTATACAGGCATGCCAGTGATAAAAAGAATGCTAGGGAAGATGTTTGGCCCAGAAAGCCTATTGTATCCTGGGCTGCATCAAAAGAAGTGTGGACAGTAGGTTGAGAGAAGTAATTCTCCACCTTTACTTCACTTTCATGAGACCCCACCTGAGGTACTCCATTCAGCAGTACACAAGAAGCACATGAACCTGTTGGAGTGGGTCCAGAGGTGGGCCATGAATATAATCAGAGGGCTGGAACACCTCTCCTGCAACGACAGTCTGAGAGAGTTGGGGTTGTTCAGCGTGGAGGAGACTCCAGGGACACCTTATTGTGGCCTTCCAGTATCTGAAGGCGGCCTACAAGAAAGCTGTGGAGGGACTTTTTACAAGGGCTTGTAGTGATAGGATGAGAGGTAATGGCTTCCTACTGGAAGAGGGTAGATTTAGATTAGAAATTAGGAAAAAGTTCTTCACTCTGAGGGTGGTGAGACACTGGAACAGGTTGCCCAGGGAAATTGTGGATGCTCCATCACTGGATGTGTTCAAGATCAGGTTAGATGGGGCTTTGCCCAAACTGGCTTAGTGGGGGGTGTCCCTGCCTGTAGCAGGGGGATTGGAACTAGATGATATTTGAAGTCCCTTCCAACCCAAACCATTCTATGATTCTATTAATCTTTGATTCTACGATTTGTTAATCTCTTCCCAGTAAGAAATAGGAAAAACATTTCAACTATAAAAGTGACCACTTTTTTTTAGTTAGGCAGATCAAGATTTTTGAAAAGTGATTGTCCCCTATAAATACATAAAGTGAACTTCTTCTGGTTTTAATTCAGATACATATGTGTTTAAAATTCATATTGGTGTTTTTCTACCTTCTTAATGTTCAGATTCTTGTATTGTGTAAAATATCTGTTAATTTCTTGTTGTAAAATAGGGAGTTAAAGCAAACAAAAAAGGCAGTGAATACTTATCAGTAAGGCTTTACCATCTTGGAGTAGAAAGGCACTAAAATTTTCTAAACTGACATCCTAAGGTGATTTACAATACTGCAGGTGCATACCTGGTATTTCTTTGACATTTTTAGCTTGCTTTCAAGTATGATTCTTAAGAATAGGGGGAATTTCAATGTTGTAATCTGTTCAAAATACTATTACCTTTCTTCCTTTCTACAGGGTTCTTCATTTTAAGTAAGTTAAACTGATTACAGGTGTTAAAATTCAGTTTATTAAGAAAAAAACCCCAACACATGAAATATCTAATATTCTGTACCTGTTTCTCTAGAACACACATGATTTGTTATTGGTTAAAAATAAGTAATGCACTTCCCTAAACAATGTTAGGGGTTTTTTTTGCACAGTGCTTTCTTAAAACAAATGTTGCTAGTTGCCTGTCTAGATCTATGATTACAGAAAGCTGTATTTTGCATGGACTTGAATTAGGTTTGAATTAGATTGAAATAATAGCATATGTTTAATAAATGTGCTTCTGTGCTGGCAGTTGGAATTGCAGACTCTCATATGCTGAGATATTTTTGGAAAATCATTGTTCTCAGGCCACAAAAATGACAGAATCACAAAATCATTCAGGTTGGAAAAGACTCTTGGGATCATTGAGTCCAACCATCAGCCCTACTCTACAAAGTTCTCCCCTACACCATATCCCCTGACACCACATCCAAACTACCCTTAAACACATCCAGGGATGGTGACTCAACCACCTCCCTGGGCAGCCTATTCCAGTCTGACTACTCTTTCTGTGAAAATTTTTTTCCTAATGTCAAGTCTAAATCTACGCTGTTGCAGTTTGAAGCCATTCCTCCTTGTTCTATCGCTAATCACCAGTGAGAAGAGACCAGCACCAACCTCTCTACAATTCCCTGGAAGGTAGTTGTAGAGAATCTACTCAAACTGTTGTTTATCCAGATACAGACCACATCTGGAATATTTCATGCAGTTTTTGCAAGAAATTGGTAACTGTAGTGAGCTTAGCAGAGGGCTAGAGAACTTATCTTCTGAGTAATGGTTGAGAGAGCTGGGCTTAGTCAACATTACAAAGAGACATCTTTGGGGTACCTTGCAGCACCCTGCCAGTACCTATGATGAAGTTACTAAGAGGACAGAGACAGGTTATTTACTGGGGAGCAGGACATGGGAATGAATGACAGTGGTCATAAACTGAAATGGAAGCAGACTGACATGAAGAAAACCTTTTTCACCACAAGGACCGTAAAGCATTTAAAGAATTTGCCTAATGAAGCTGTGGTAACTCTGTTTTTGATGGTTTCCAAGATTTGCCTGAGCACCCTAGTCTGCTGTCACAGCTGAGCCTGCTTTGAGCAAGAGGTTGGACTTGAGACCTCTTGAGACCCCTTTCAGCTTTCAATGATTCTGTGACATTGCAGTGAGTGCCTATGTTGAAAAAAGAGTCCAAATTTTAAAAGACACTGAGGTGTTAGATTTTTTTATATTGTCCTGTATCAAGAGAAAAGTACTTAAGAAAATGATGGGTTAAAACTCAAACAAAAACATCGATACAATTCTTAAAAGAACACATTCTGCTACAAGAAGAATTAACTACTAAGGGCAACTAAACATCTGTAATCTGTGCCTGCTTAGGTAAAAGATGGAGAAATCAGCAAGGATCTATTTCTTTACCTGCATTTCAAAGTGATAATAAGAAGATGATTATCCCTGCAAATGCGTATCTGAATCTTGTGTGTTTTTCTCAAATAGTAATGAATTCTCCCTTCAGTACACTCTCATTTTTCAATCAGTTAAAATACACATGCAACATGAATATTGTCTTCTACTTAATTTATACATGGAACA
Source organism: Megaceryle torquata (assembly GCA_024611175.1). Taxonomy (NCBI): domain Eukaryota; kingdom Metazoa; phylum Chordata; class Aves; order Coraciiformes; family Cerylidae; genus Megaceryle; species Megaceryle torquata. Next base: position 23,526 of record JANIJG010016697.1, on the reverse strand, counting down.
AAAGGAAATAATGACCACTTCATTCCTTCCTATTTATTGCTATCCCATTCTGGACTTGGTATTACCTTATGTATCAATTTACTGGATGTCATTTTGGATGGACATCATACACAATTAGTCTTAAACTTTTTTCAGTTCTTTCTATATTTTAGAATTAATTTAGCATTCCAACTACAGTTTTCTTTGAGAGTTTCTCTCTCCTTTAACATTTTTACACTTCAGTAGCTTCTGTTCATTTTACCTTCTGTTTTTATTTGCTTATAATGTTTGTTGTCAGTTCATAATTGTTGTCTTCACTTCCTTGCTTATTACAGGATTGGTTTTAAAACTTACATTCCTGTTTCTGATACTACATATTTTGTATCACCTGACCTTAAAAAACCATGCATTTATGATATGAAATGGCTTTCTGAAGAAGATTACAGAGCAAAAAGAGGAAGTGACCCAGAATACTGCTATTTTTGTTTCCATTTCCTTTGATTTAGTCATTAAAACATGCACAGAAAACTGCTACAGCAGAATACACTATACCTAAATGATTTTCCTGGCTTCTTTCCCTCTGAAAATTTAAAATCCTCACACATTTAAGTTAATGAAGCATATATGACTGACTGCAGTAGTTACTTAGAAAGACATTGCTGCTGAACCATGTTTAATCAGGGTACTGACAGAAATCAGGTACAGTATATGCATAACACAGTAAAATGAACAGAGAACCTAATTAGAAAAAATTAAAAAAAAAAAAAAAGGGGTCGGGTTTATTTGATGTCAGGCATTGTTCTCTACATACAGATTAGTAAGTAAAATATTGGAGAGAAAAGATGAATCTTGTCAACATCACTTGATGGACATTTTGCACTGAACTATCAAGTCACACTTCTCTGAGGACAAGTCCTAAATCTCTGAAAAGATGTTATTATACAAACTTGAACAGGGATGTCAGAAACCATATATGACAAACAGACCTTTGGCTAAATCCATGTATGTTCATGTGTGCACAGTCACACACACACACACGTACCCTGTGTGTAAAGTATTGTGTAGTTTAAGGGAAGTGAAACTTAAGAAAGACATAGTTCTTGAAGAAGAGCTTCAAGAGAAGAATATAAAAGAAAAATGTTGAATATGGTAAGAGATAAATGTACTAGATAAATAGATTAATAAATAATTCTATTGCAATAGAGAAATGTACATATTCATATGCAGGTATAGATAAATGTCTGCATCTGTGGTAATTATAGTAGGCTCCCTGTAAGGCTTAATGAATTTAAATTGTCATAACTTCTTTCTTTCATGTACTATCAATTATTGATATGTTCATGATGACATAAGAATCACTAATCCATTGGGCTTTCTCATTATCCTTCCTGAAACTCTGGATATCACTAACTCTTTATAATTTTCTGAGTTTTTTCTAAGGATTTTTAAGGTTTAATCTAAGGATTTAATTTTATCCACTTTTGATTTAGGCATGGCTAAAGATCAAATTAATTTTGTTTTTTAATTATTCAATACCATGCAAATAAACTTTTGCAAAATAAATTCGGAGAAAACGTGGACTTGAAATTTTAATTAATTAATTAAATCAATCTGTTTTCCTATTAATTGATACTGACAATATCTTCTATGGAGCAAATATATATTTTAGAAAATCAATGTGAGCTTGACTAATGGATATAGGGGATATATGCCAGGAGCTTATTTGCATAACTACTCTGTGAAATTTACTGTTTGACTGCCTCCCATGAATTGGTGAATTTAACTTTACAGACTCCTAGCAGATAAAACACTGGGTTCAACATTTTGTACATGGAACTGAGGTACAAAGAGGAATTGCCTGCCTAAATATAACAAAAATCAGAGCTCAAATTCCACCCAAACTTCATAAGACTTATATCAGTGTGTACACAAGTACGTTTTTTTTCATTTTTTTTTCTATGAAAACTATGAACTGATGGGACTGGCTGATGGAAAACTGCAAAAATCACCAAGGTTTCTGGTGATCAAATAGGAAGCAGAACATGAGTCAACAGTGCACACTTGTGACAATAAGAGCTAACTGTGTAGTGGTCTGCTTCAGGAGCAGTTTATTCAGAAGAACATAGGAGGTGATTATTCTCTTCTAGTAAGCACTCATGAGTCCACATCTGCGATACTGTGTCCAGTTTGGCCCTCTCAGTACAAGAGAATTATTGAAAAACTGAAGTGAGTCTGAAAGAGGACCACTGAGATGACTGAGGGATAGAGAACATGATCTATGAGGAGAAGTGGAAGAATTACATTTATTCAGCCTGGATAAAAGAAGGACAGTGGATGAATCAAATTATGGTCTTTCACTATCTTAAAAAGAGGTCAGAGAAATGAAGGAGGCAGAGTTTTTTCTTTTCTTTTCTTTTCTTTGTTTCCCAGAAGTAAAACAATGAGAGGTAATAGTAAAGCAAATCAAATTATCATTGGAAACAAGTGGAAAAAAAATAAAGAGATCAGTTAAGCACTGGGACAGGTTCACCAAGAAGGCTGAGAAGTCTCCATCCTTGGAAACTCATCTAGTCAAAACCATCACCACCCTAATCAGATTTTTAAGCCCAACTTTGAACAAACAGAAGGACTAGATAACTTATAGAGGTCTCTTCCAACCCCACATATTCGTCATTCTATTGTATTTCAGTTTTCACCATTCCTCATAACGCAATAGGATGTTTTTTTTCTGTCTGCTGAATGTGGTTTAAAAGTATATATCACACTAGAAATATACACATAAATATAATACCCCAGTCTACTGTACAGAGGAAATACTATGGAAAGATCCAAAAATTATAAGGTAATTCAGACTATTTTGAAAAGCTGGATGCCTTATCATGTATGTTCAGGTATCCAGAAAACTCCTGACAGGCTATAAAGAATTTGCAGTTCTTTATAGCTGAAGAGAGGTTATCTAGCTTTTTGCTAATGCTATACTGAATATTAAGGCTCTCAGATCTGTTATCCTCCATTATGAATTTTTAATAGAAGGGTCAGAAAAAAGATCTTTTTTTTTTATTATTTGAGTAAAGCTCAAAAGAGCTAAAAATCTTTTTTTCAGTTCCTACCATAGAGATCTTACAATTTTAAATTTCATACTGAATAAACAGGAGCACTTAATGCTTCCTATGGTTTTACACAAGTGGTTCTTTACTGTATGAAAAAGACTTTGACTTAATAGGAAAATACAGGTTTAATACCTTGTTTCATGTTATGTGATGGAAGATAAAATCCAGGTAGGAAGGTATTTCACTTTTCTTTAAAAAATTGTTGCAAAATATATGTTGCCATTGTTTGTTAATAACAGCACCTCTCTCATGTCTTTCATCTAAGCTATTCTAAATGTCTCAAAGTACAAGCTTTTAGCCAATCTGCAATGCCTGCTATTTCTCTTCCTTCAAGTTCTGCATACTGAAATTTGATTTCACAAGCTGCTCAGTAAAGTATAGCTCTTCAAATATTGACAGCATATATTGTCTTCCTCATGCAGAACATACGTTGTTGACAAAAGTATGCCTGCCATCAATTGACTCGGAGAACTATAAGCAAATATTTTTTTGATCATTTGTAGGACACATGAACATAACATTTTTTCTCTCAGGTGATTAAAAAATATGTTTGAAAGTCAGTATAAAGGAAAGGAAAATTAACAGTCAATCCTAGGTTTATGAATCTATATTATTCAATTATTTTCATCACATAGATCCCTTCATCCTTCATTATGTATTATCGATAAAGCTCTGATCCTGCAAATCATACTGGAAAATCATTTATCATAATTTATCAGTATCCGGGCACAGAGATCTCTATATGTCAATCAACTTGTCAAACTGGCAACTCATAATATGAACTCCTTGCAGCTTGGGTTCTTGTTTTTTTACAAAATGTTGTTATATAATGCTGTGACCATTTAATTTTACAATTTTCTCTTAATTAGAAAATTAAAAGAAAATTAGAAAATTAATTTCTGAAAGAAAAAATTTCTTTCAGCTTCCCCTGCTCCAGCACACAATCATATGTCCAGTGCAATGGATAATTCTGAGTTCCACCTTAGTAAACTATTTTCTTCAGTGTCTGTTCATTCATAGTAAAGAATTTTTTAATATTACATTATAGGGATGAATGGGGTATTTGAGGAATGGATTTTGAAACAGGTTGAAGAAAGCTAAAAACAAATTTGAAAACTTAAGAATAATATGAAATGACATAGGGAGGCAAAGATAAAAGATCTTAAGGGAGATCAAAAAGGCTGAATGTATAGACAGCATTATAAAAAGTCTTCGCATAGCTAAAATTTAACATTTCATGTGTCATGTAGGAAGTCACTTCTATGTAGGAAAAGCATAAATAAATAAATAAATATTTTCTAGTCAATAGTAATGTTTTTGTTATTTAATTTGAATAGGCAACTTTCTTTACAAAAGATTATTACCTCCTCACCTGGAGTACCTTGCCATTGTTCTCAGTAGAGCTTCTATTTACAAGACCATATTCAGGATTTCAAGAATCCTTCAGTCTCTCTGTTGTAAAATATTTCCCAGCTATGCAAATTATAGCATAAGCCAGTAGGCCTCTGGAAAGTACTAGCAGTTGCTTCAAGGGGATACTCTAAAATTATAGGCAAGGGACATCTACTGATGCATAGTGAAATAATAAAAAAAAAAAAAAGTAAAATTGTATAAATTCTTGAAAACTGTTTTCAGTATATGTAATAAATTTGTTATTATAATATACAGTTCTTGAATTTCTAAGGCATCAGACATGAGTAGCTTCTGATGATCCAGAGAAGGAGCGTATTACTGCCACCGAAGACCTAACAAGATATTCACAGTACCAGTAGCATTCAGACAATTCAAAGTTGTTTGAACACGTGTTCTTTTTATACACAGTGAGTGTGGTAGACTTCAGGCTATCGCTCATGTAGTTTATGAAGTAAAATTTGAATTTATATAGCTCCTAAGGGATTCACTAGCCTTTCCTGAACTCTACGAAATAGAACAGTGAAATTTAATCTGTTATTGCCTTTCAAGTTGTAAGCTGCACTGTTAAAACAATCAAATGGGCAGACAGCTAGCAGAATGAAAACACAACTGTCATATGCAAGCAAACTTGACCAAATGCTTTTCAACATTTTCAAGATTTATACATCACGTATATTTTTTTATTAATTGTAAGTGTTTATACTTAACAAATCTTAAAATGTTTCTGAAATAATAGTCTGATGCTTCTCAGTAGCTTGTCAAAAGTGTGAGTAAACTGGAATTCTCTATTGGATGTTTGGTATTCCATAGTTTTTAACAACTTTCAAATTAATTATTAATTTAGTGTTGTTTGGGTTTTTTATAAAAAAAGCAGAAACAAAGTGCATTTAAGATGACAGCTCATTTGTCAAGCTTCAGACTGATGCAATTTGAAGTGGCTGAGGCATTTAAAGACCTCTAACTCAGGACTTTCATTGTGGAAGAGTCATATCAGTCTTACACATACTGCCTTTTCTGGCAAAGTGATAATACCAAAATAGAACATCCAGGAGGGTAAATGTTATCTGCCTTAGTCATGCTGCAAGGAAATGGAAATAGAAACTGAAAAACGAACAAAGATTTATGAAGAATAAAAGGACTTATGAAGGTAAAAAGGGAAACTTAATATGGCAGTTATCTTTTGACCATTTGATGTGCTCTGTGAAATCATTGCATATAATATGAAATGGTGCATACATTAGACATTGAGTGTAAAGTCTGGCATATTGTATGCATTCAGTATACCAGAACATCATAAGTCTCATCTATCACAAGAGAGTGGCAGTTTTTTTGGTTTGGTTTTTGGTGGTGGTGTTTTTGGTTTTGTTTGTTTGTTTTGTTATTGTCTGGGTTTGTTTGTTTGTTTGTTTGTGTGTTTGGGGTTTTTTGTATGGGGGGGGGTTGGTTTTTTTTTGGGGGGTGGGATTTTTTCTTTGTTTTTGTGGGGTTTGTTTGTTTGGTTTGGTTTGGTTTGTTTGTTTGTTGTCTGTGGTTGTAAACTAAAGCTGAAGAAATGGCCTAGGATAAAGTAGCAACAAAGCATAGCAAAGGACAAAAACCACAGGAGTAATGCTAAGATTTTATTGCAAAAGCAGATACAAAGTAGTTATAGTGCACTACCACACTGTTTCTAAGATGAATCTCACTAGTAAATTACCCATTTTTTTCTGGCAGACTGGGAAGTTTCAAGCACTGTAGTAAAACACAGAGATTTTACTCAAATTTATTGCAAGCAGCATGCCACTGAAAATTTCAGAGATCTTCCTCCAGCTCTTCAGTGAAAGTACTGAAATTGCAAAACTATGGAATTTCATATCAATTGATTTTCTAATAAGGTTTAAACTAGGTTTCAGTTAGACTTATTTTGTCATTTTTTAATGAAGTCATTGCGTGAGATTATACTTAGAGCCAGGGGAAATATTTATTCAATATCATGAAAAAAACTTTATTCAGTATCATGAAAATACCCCTCAGTTATTTCACAGGGTAAAATAGATTGCATAAAAAAAATAGATTCCACTATATCTCTCTCACAGAACAGACTCCTGGAAACCTTTTAATTTCCCTTAAACAGATAAGAAAAAGATGGAAGACAACAAAATTATGGAAGAAAGGAAACAGAAAGTCTGCCACTCAAGACATGCCACTATAAGCTGGAGAAACATGAAGCAGTGAACTGAATGTTTGCTACCATCAAGCAGTGCTTTGAGAAGAAAAATCTTGATCTTTGAATCAATGAATGAATAGAATTTTCTACTTATAATATACAAAGTGTAAATCAGAGCCTGTAGTCTAGGAGGACATTATGCCTTGTTGCGTAACAGAAAAAGATAAATAATCTTTCTTGGATAGTTTTCACAGAATAAAAACATCCTTAAATCTGTTATTTTTCAGTGTTCACGTATTTAAAATATCTAGACTACAAAGGAAATATAAAGACAGTATATAATGGTGGAATGGCAGATTAAAATCAATCTAGATACTGTACTAGAACAATGTAATTGTCTAAACAGGATACTTTGTTTGCAGGGATGTTTAGCACAGATAACTTCTATTGTTTGGATCTCTTGCACCATGCATATCATCTCAGGATCTCAGCAGTTTATGGAGAAAGGTAAACACATTGTTCACATGTTTATTTTCCATTCTCTCCTCAGGTGAAACGATATAATAAGTGGGAAGGTTAGATGTGAAATGTATGCATGTCAATATAGATATAATTTGAAATGTTATTTTCAAAACAGGTGCACCGGATGGAACATGATGAGATTAAGGATGAGATTAGTCCTTTCAGCAGTCCAGTCTATTGTCTTGGCTCTGAAGAAAGCTTAAGATCTGTTTTTGTGAACTCCCTACAGAAAATTTATAAAAGGGAAAGTGAAAAAGGAAAAGGAAAAGAAAAAATGAAGACATTGAAAAGGGAAATGAAAGAGAAAGGGAGACAGGGAGGGAAAGGAAACAAGAAAAAGGGAACAAGCAAAAGGAAAAAGAAAAGGAAAAGGAAAGAGAATAAGAAAGGACATAATAAAGAAGTAAGAAAATAAAATTAAAAAAAAAAAAACAAAACCAACCTTTTCTTCCTTCACTGGTACCTCTGGCATTTACATTTTCCTTGGGTATTGCCCTTTCAGTGACACAACAATTAATACAGACAGTAAAAATAATAACTGACAGAGAATGTGCAAGCCTAAGGGAGAAAATGTAGGAAAAAGTTGTAACTGACCTATCTGTATTTCAAAATAGCAAAAGAAACGGAAAGAAGCTGTGTACATATATATGTACTAATATGAATATTTTCTGCAGTTTTAGCCATAATACACACTACTAATACATCACTAACAAGCTGTCTTGCACTAGAAAGGTTAATCCTCACTAAATTGGGGTCATTTAGAAACTAAAATGGTTTTCCTGTCTTAGGAGATATGTTTGATATTTTTATTTATTTTCATGTATAGTTCCAGACTCTGTCAAGGGACAAAACAGGGTCATTCATAAGCAAATACATCTTAATGCATCTATTAGTATGATTTTACTTTTTTATTGAGTCTAAATTGTCTTCTGAGTATATTTGATGAGTGAATACTGCATTCATATTAGTTAGCATCTAATTTAGCATTAGATTAGCATTTAGCATTCAGACACTTCTTAATCCACCCCACTGTCCATTCATCTAATCCACACTTCCTGAGTTTGCCTGTGAGGATGTTCTAGGAGACAGTGTCAAAAGGCTTGCTGAATTTGGGGTTGACAAAATCCAGTATTCTCCCCTCATCTACTCAGCTAGTCACACCATCTTAGAAGGTTCTCAGATCAACCAAACATGATTTCCCCTTGCTGAATCCGTGCTGACTACTCCTGATAACATTCATTTCCTCCACACACCTCGACATGACCTCCAGAATGAGCTGTTTCATCACCTTGCCAGGCATGGAGGTGAGGCTGACTGGTCTGTAAGCCCCATAAGGAAATAAGGTTGAGTATTTGTCTCAGGAACTCAAGTAGGAGGACTATGTGGTACAGCTAGAAGAGACCTTTAAATGTCAGGCTGACATTAGAAAGGAAGGGAGCAGGACACTAGTAGTCTTCTCTCTGGTATTATGAGTTTCCTATTATTCAAGATTTATTATTTTTAATTAGAGTATAGCCATCTTGAATACAACCCATCTGGTATGAGAACACATCAGAGAGTTCATTTCTTTTTAGATTAGTTCTTAAATTCTTATGCTGTTATTAAGATGTGGACAGTATCTATAGGACCATGCTTTTAACACTGTACTCCTAAAGCCTACACCTTGATAAATGTGTAATGCAGCATTAGGTGAAAAAAGCACACAAAGCATACCTTATTCAGAGCATCTGTTAGAAGAAATTGTAATACAAAATACTTTAAAAAAATACTTAGACAATCATTGAATCTTAATGAGGGGTTTTCAGAATTAGGAGCAAACAGAAGAATATGTATTTTCTTTTCTGGTATATTTCAAGACATGAATTCACATTACTGCTTCACTGGGATTTATATTGAGATATATTAGCAAATTTTGCTATAACATAGTGAGATGATTTAAAAGACATATGAATATATATATCAGACTGCTTGCTTATTCTAAGGCAGCAGCTGCAAACAAGATTTTCAAACTAAGCTGAAATAATTTATGTGAATTCAACTTAATTTTAAAATAATCTTAGAATATAATATTATGAATGTAGTCACCATCTGAATTGCACTACTTCCTTAGTGAGAACCCAAGTTTACTTTGAAAATAATACCTGTTTTGGATTCATTAAAAAAAAAAAAAATTGAGCTAATAGATATAAATGATACTCTCTGTATGTGTTATGTGAAAATCTGAGAGTACTAGTTATGTACTGTAGCCAAATATTTTTGTTCACTAACTATCCCTTTGTCTACTGGCATAATTCAGCTCATGAAGCCATAAAAAATATGCAAATTTCCTATTACTGTATATTTGTCTGTGAACAGTACATTTTCTATTAAATTATACATTTATTTTCATTGGCTGACTAGCATATTAAAAAATAAATAAATAATTGAGGACTAAAGATTTCCTAAAAGATACTAAACACAACACATATTTAAATCTGTTATGAGATCTGGGACATACTTCCCAGAACGTTATTTAGATTTCAGGTGTATGGTTTGACTCAGGAGCTGATAGGTTTAGAGGGTTTCACTTATGATAGTTCTTTAGTGTTTATTTTCTAAAATACATTTCCACTCAGGTAATGGGCTTAGACAAAGTCCCAAGTTATGATGTTTTTTCCTGCACTGTCTCTGTTATTTCTAACTGTAATCATTGCTTGATGCTATGTTTTAAATCATTTTGTGCCATGAGTCCTCAGCAAGGCTCCTACCAAAATTTAAGAGGAGAAAATAATAAAGAAAAGTCTGGTTTCAAATAGCTCAGGTTTCATGGTGTGAACCACAATCTTGATGGTCTTACCTCAGGAGAGAACTACACCTCCTTTATGCTGCCAGCCTCCATTTCCCTTGAATGTAATGCCAGGGAAATGGTGAAAATCAAAGTTTAATTACATTTGAAGTGGTACAAAGCTATACATTGCACTCAGAGCTGGGGGTGCATGAAAATGTTCTTGTGTCTTTTAGTATAAATATAGCCAAAAAAAATTCCTATTGTCTTCAGTGTTCATAGAATTTACCATACACTTACACTTTTAAAACAAAGTGTTAAAATTAAACTCACATAAGTAGCAATGAAAGAATTTTGAATTATGAAGTAGCATAATGCTCTCTGTTAGGAATTTCGTGTTTTTCTCAAGTAGAAAAAGAGGTTGTAATCATAAGAAAGAATGATACTACTTTCATTGAACATAGAAAAAAAATTTCACTGAAGGCTTTATTTCACAACCTTTGATTCCTTGATATCATCAAATCTGAGAAGGATCAAAAGAAGCTACTTTCAATGTACCTAGCAATAGTTCTTGACAATTTTCTTGCTTGTCACCCGTTTGAATTTTTGTGGTTCCAAGAAGAGAATCATCATAAAGTTTGCCAGTGAGATAGACTTGTGAGACATGTTTTCAAGACTGTAATTCATAAACACATCTGTCTGTGTATTGACAAGATCGTTTCAGATGAGGGTTCCTGGAGGCTGTAAACCTGTATCAGTGAGGCAGTATATGGAGTTGATACACATTGAAACTTTTAACCTCTCAGCTTTTCTGTTATATACACTATTTTCTGTGTACACAGTATTCCTAATCAATGGGTACAAATATATTGGGTTTTGGGGTTTTTTTGGGTTTTTTTTTTTTTTTGTTTTGTTTTTTTTCTCTATAAAGGGAGCTAATGTTGCTGAAAAAAAAGCACATGCCTCTAATGTCAATAGTAATTCAATTCACTTCATGGAGTTACATCTGAGCTAAGTGAGCAGACAGTAAAATGAATTTCAAACTGGTTGGTAGGTTTTCGGAGCAGCCCAGAGGCTGGTGGTGAACAGCACAAAGTCTAGTTGAAGACAGGTTACTAGTGGTGTGTACCCAGAGGTCAATACTTGGTCTAGGCCTGTTTAACATCTTCATTAATGATCTGGATGATGGGGCAGAGCGTACCCTCAGCTAGTTTGCTAATGATACAAAACTGAGAGGGGTGGCTGATACATCTCATGGATCCTCATGAAATTCAACAAAGTCCTATGCCTGAGAAATAATAACCCCATGCAACAACATACACTAGGGGCCACACAGCTGAAAGCAGTTTGTCAGACAAGGTCCTGGGAGTCGTGATAGACACAAAGTTGAACATGGGCCAGCAATATATATAAATAATGGAGTAGAGGGTGCAAGGATGACAGAGCCGGGATCTTTACAGTGGTGTCTCATGACAGGACCAGAGTCAAAGAGTGCAAACTGAAACACAGGAGGTTCCCTCCAAGCATCAGGAAACATTTTACTGTAAGAGTGACTGTGGGAAAATAACGTCAGATTGGAGAGGATGATTGTGGTCACTTGTAGCTGAGGTTCAGAAAAACACATATACTAATCGTTGTTCAGTCTTGTGTGTTTGACAAGAACATCTGTTTTCAGATAACACAGGCCTGTAATAAACTTAGAGGCACCTTCTTAAACATGCTTGAGCTTCCTGCCCTGCTGTGGGAAAGCCTAAAGCACAGTGGTAAACTACACCTGCGCAAATCCCTGATATAAAGGCAAAAAGAGGTTTGGTGATCCTGTAGCACAGAGTTCCACAGTCCCTGTGTCTCCATTTGCATGCCTCTGCCTGGGTACTGCTTCAGGGATGCCCCGTTTGGGAAACAAACAAAAAAATTTTTTATTTTGCATTTCATCTGTGGTTTTGTGGCTGTTCCTGTGTCCTGCCTGTGCCAGCTCACACAGAGATGAAGCACTGGAACAGGTTGCCTAGAGATGCTGTGGAGCCTGTGTCCCTGGAGATACCCTGAAGCCATCTGGACATGGATCTGGGCAGTCATCTCCAGGTGGCCCTGCTTGAATTGGGGTGTTGGACCAGATGACTTGCAGAGATCCGTTCCAACCTCAGCCTTTCTGTGACTGTGTTTTAAAATTTATATTTAGTTCTATGGTTGAGCGCCGGGTTGAGGCGGGCAGGGCATTCCCGGGGCCGGGCAGCCCGAGGGCGGGCGGAGAGACCCGCTGGGAGCCGGCAGCTCACGTGCATGAGGCTCAGAGGTTGACGCGGTGACCGCGAGCGGTTTGAGCGCGGGAAGCCAGAGGTGGCGCTCAAGGGTCGCAGTAGCGACGGCCCCCGGGGAGCGCTGAGACCGGCCCAGCGGCTGTTCACGCGGGGATGGCGCAGCAAGGGCCCCGCATTCAGCTTGTGGCTCCTCAGCGCAGGGAAGCACTCCGCGTCTCTGCCAGAATGGTAGGCACTCTCCTAAGTGCTAAAACCAGCGTTCTTAGTTAGAAAGCCTCTGAGAAGTGTGAACCATCCAGACAGACCTGGTTCAGAGCTTTTCTGGATCTGAATTGAAATACAAGATCTGAGATGTGTGTGTACCTGAATGTAGGTCTCATTTTTGTGGAAGACTATTTAGGTAAGTACAGTACTGGCTGTCCATGCCAAGGTTTTAGTAGTACGGGGTCTGCTTTGTTAGCAGGAATGTCGGCTTTGAGAAGCGGTCAGACACAGACCAAGCACAGGACACAGCAGATCCCATTAGCCAAGCTGTTGGCACTTCTCTGTTAACATTTTTAAGAAAGATCAAAACACATCAGAATAGCAGAGAACAAAAAGAGTAAGAAACAGCAGAGTGAACACCAAAGTCTAGGAGAGGGAGGTGCTTCAGGTGCTAGTGCAGATGGTTCCCTGCAGCCCATGGAAGACCTGTGCTAGAGCAGAGGAAAACAGAAGAAAGATGAGAGAGAAACCACTATGTACTGATCATAACCTCCCCATCCCACCTGCTCAGGGCAGGGTAGGGAGAGGAACTGGTATTGAAGGAGTAAAGTTGAGCCTGGGAAACGGTGGAAGAAGGTTGTTTTTTAATCTTTTGTCTTCTTACTTCTCAGTACATTCATCTATATTAATGGAATAGAATAACCACTCAATGACTGTCCAAAAGCTAAAACATATTATTAAGGGCGTTGTCTGAATGCCTCTCCAACAGTGACAGGCTTGGGGCATTGACCATCTCTCTAGGAAGCCTGTTCTAGTGTTTGACCACCTTCTCAGTAAAGAAATGCTTCCTAATGGCTTCCCTGAATAGACGATAACTAAATTAGTTTAGCCCAAGTTGATTCTGTTTTGCCCCTGATCGTAATCGGTAAGCAACTGTTGCAGGTGCAGCCGCCCCCAACAGACAAAAAAGACAAAGCAAACGGTGTGCTGGAGCAGTTTGACGCCTTGGCCATTAAGCTGCACCTCACGGTGCTTAACTGGCGCCGCAGGGTCTGGACCCCTTAGGGACCATGCTCGGGAGCTGCGTTTGTCCGTGTTTTTTCTGGGCTCGTCCCCATAACCAATCAGAATGCCACAGCGCACCCTCGGCTGGGGTATAAACGGGATCCTGCCCAAGAACAGGTGAGTTGGTTCTTTGCAGTGCAGCAGGTGGGCCTTTCCCTTGGATCTGCCATCTGAGGTATTGTGGGGCAGTCTGGTGTGGGAGGTTTCCGCTTGAGTGTGTGCCTGTTTTGGTTCGTCTTTAAGGTTTATGAGTTAGTTATGTAGTAGTTAATTCTCAACAGAAGTCCGAACCTGTATTTGGTCAGGAGCGCATGGCGACTTTGGTTGCAATAAACGCCATTAAACAGCGGTTGCTGTTTGTGTGGGGGTGTTTATGTGACACTGGCGTAGTCGGCAGGATGTCGATGGAGGAATTGCTGCGGAGGCACAACTGTGCGCCATCTCCTTCAGATGTAAAATGGGTGAGGGAGAAGCGGTCCGACCCCAGAGAAGTCGTGGTGAAGCTGGGACAAGTACCCCTAAGGTTTTGGAGTGGCGCAGATCGAGGGGCCACGGGCGCCGTCCTGGGTGCCTCTTCGGTTCAGGCTCAGGAATTTCCAGGCTGTAACAATCTAAAGCACGATGCTTGGAGAGAGTTGAAAAGAAAAGCAGACGCGTGCGTTTGTTTGTTTACTGATACTGGCGCAGACAAAAGATTCCCCCGGGGCTGCCCAAGTCTAATTACGGGTGCAAACCCCGAGGGTTAGGACAGAGACAGCTGGGGAGACCTTGATGACGATAAACCTGCGGAAACGGAGAAAGTGGAGGAAAAGGAGGTGCGTCTGCTATTAAAACAGACCCACAGGGGACCGCATCGCGGGACCCCCGAACCCCTGTCCGTACCACCCCGTGGTCGGGATCCGAGCTCAGTGAGCTCCAGGACAGGTTTTCTCGCAATCCGGGTGAGACCGAAACCCAGTGTTTGTGAAGAGTCTCTTCAGCGGGAGGCGATCGGATACTGATGAGTATGACGGATTTTAGGGTCCGGGAGTGTCTCTGAGCGACAGATCGACAGGCGACCAGTCGATCACATCACGAGTGGCTTATTGGGCTGGGGGTGTGCACCCTAAGGAAAGGGGAAAGGCGGTGGTTACCCGGGTGAAAGGACAGTCGGCGCTGGCGGTAGGAGAGCAAAAGGTCGCCCGTATCTAGGCGATGTGTGAGAGGGTGGTACAGGACGGCAACCACCTCATACACCTCGTTAAGGGGCTGCCGGGCGCTTTAAAGATACACGTCCAGGCTCTCGGAGAAACGATTCAGGGGGCAATAGAACGTAGCTGACAAAGTCTTCGGAATCCGCCCGCGCACGTGCTGACCTGGGCAGAAATATTGTCCAGTATCGTGACGTACGGTCGCGAGAGATGGGCTGATCTGATGCGAGCGGCGGGTGCGACCAGTGAATCAAACTCCCCGACGGACCCTCCTGCCGAGGTCTGAATTCTCCCAAGGGAAGCTAGGTCGAACTGATGGTATGGAGAGGAATGACCTGTGGCGAAAAGCGATAGCACGGGGAATGAATACCCCGGGCAGTGCTGCGCGGAATGACTACCGACCATCTCTGGGCGCTACTGACAGTGCTACCGGGGAAAACTAGGGACCCGGGAGAAATTTGGGCAACCGCTCCTCCACAGGTCAGCGTGGTTAACCCTTTCTCACCTCTGAGGGAGGATTCAGAAAGCTCAAAAAACCAGAAGTTGCCGGTGTGGGGTTCGGGCCGCCTGCTCCACATGGTAAATCTTTGTCAATGGCCTGCTAACAGGGAACCTTATATACGTATTCCCGTTGGTCCATAGCCAGTAAGTTTAGAGTTCTTAACTGATACAGCGACCCAAGTCAGTGTCTTAAATAAGCAGATACCGTAGGAGCTAGGAATCAAGCCCTCGAGGAGATCCATAGACGTAAAAGGGGTAACGAGTACAGCAGAAAAATGTTCCCTGGCTCAAGTTCAGTTTTGGCTGTCTGGAGAAAAGCAGATGACAGCCGTGGATTGATTGATCCTCGTCCCCTTTTGGATGAGTGGTATCTTGGGCACTCTGGTGTGGGAGGTTTCCCCTTGATGAGTGAGTGTGTCCCTTTTGATTAATCTTTCTTTAAGGTTTAGGAATTAGTTGTGTAGTAGTTAATTCTCAGCAGACATATGAATATGTGTTTGGTCAGGAGTGCTGGGCAACTTTGGTTGCAATAAAATCCCATTTTGGATAGTGGCTGCTGTTTTGTTTGTGGGTGCCTTTGTGACATAAACCTCACTGTCTTGTATCTCGGCTTAATGAGCTTTATCTTATTTGTGCCATCTGGCCCACTAAGGAGGGTGGGCGAGTGAGCAAATGAGAAGCTAGGAGGAAGTTTGGCTGCTAGCTGAGGTGAAGTCAATACACATGCCCAGTTATGTAAAAAAAAAAAATAATTATCCTACCCTAAGTATGGGTAGTTGCTCAATTTTCTTTTTTAATTACTTGTCCTTCAGTAACTTTTTCTGTCAAGTTGCTACTGTCTTCTCTCTGGTTTTGGCCGAATCTAAGGAGAGCTATTGTATGCTCTATGATGTCAGATCTAAAAAGTAAATTGCTGCTTGATGATCTGGTCTCAGATGTTGCTTTTAATTTTGTCATGATTTATTCTGGACAGATCTGTCTGTCCAAACAAGAGGCTACTATAATGTGGAGTTGAGGGACAAAAGGAAAAAAAAAGCATGTGTCAAGTGGCTGGAATGCAGGAAAGTCAAGCTAAATTGCCAGAAATTTTCTGTGAAATGCTTTGGAGCCTTAGAAGATTACCTCAATAATAGTAGTTTTCATTTAGATACTTCCCATATAATATGCCTGAAAGTGGTAGTTCAGGAAAGTTTATATTACAGATTTAGAGAATACCTCATTTTATAGATGGGAAGTCTTTACAATGCCATGAATTTTGTTGCTATGCTAAGGGCAGAAAAAATTTCAACTGTTGAACAGGATTCCAGATTCTTCTGCTATTATGAATACTTCTTGTGCATTCCTCAAAAAAACCCAAAATACTCACTATATCTTCTATTATTCAGATTATGTAAAGCTTCAAAGGTTGAGGGGACAATTACAAACTGAAGTTAACCATAGACTGCCGGCATGGGATTGCTTAAGTTACCCCCTCAGAGGCACAAGTCTAGTGCATGCAGGTGACTCATGGGTGGGGTTGTAAAAGCAACCAAGCCTTGGATTGCCATGAGGCCCTATCTATGCAGAGAAGGCACATGAGGAACTGTGTAGGTAGCTCAGCCCTGAGTTGTCCATATGCCAAAGACCACACAGGGCAGTGCTGCACCATTTGGTACCAAAGTACCAAAACCTGATATGAGCTTTGATACCTCTCAACAAATAATACGCCCCGAGTCTCAATCCAAACCATTATGCAGTTGCCTGAGGAAGTAAGCTAAAGAGAATCTGGAAGATTTCAGTGTGGTTTCAGCTGACAACCTTGTGTATCCAGATGGTATAATCCAGTCAGGCCTAGACTTGTCCACAGTCACAAAAATTGGTGGATACAAACCCTAAGGTTTGGGTTAGGAACTGGGAGTGACCTCTCCAGTGCTACAACTTGTCTGTATGGAGAACCTTCCCCCTTGGTTGGGACATCAGACAAGGTCATTTTCTGGGACCAAGAGCCCTTACCTGGAGGGGTAAGCGTACAATTAGCATGCTGTAAGTTTGCAATCACAGGTGATTACCTTAACATAAGTATAATATGTAGTGTGCTTTCTAGGTTGTTACAGTATATTCTTGATTATAAGTTGCAATAGTGCATTCTTCCGTTGTATCTCTCAAAACCTGCATTAGTGGTGTATTAGATCTGATGTAGTTCGAATTAATTGTTTTCTTGAGCCTTGCAGTCTACTTTCTCTTTGCCACAATGAGATAAAGTTTAACATAGGACTGTCTCTTTGGTTTTTTTTCAACACACTTTTCTATTCAAGGCAATTCTCTTGAAGACTTTTTTTCCCAAAATTAGTGTTGTCTTTATCCTGCATCATCATTTGGCGCTGTATTTAACAATGTGACTGTATGGAAGTCTGTTACTTATGACTGGGCTTGAAAGCATTTTTCACGTGCCTTCATAGAAACATTTAGAGTAACAGATTTTACAAGCATTTTAAAACTCCCGTGACTGTTGTTGCTTTGTAGAGCCTGTCCTGGAGTTTAGGGAGGAAATGGCCTTTGTCCAGAAAGTCCTTACTACTTGACAGTACACAAGCTAATGTGGTAACGATCAAATATGTAGCAAAGGTATGGATCTCTGGATCACTTTGAGTAGAGGCAGTATTTACCTGGCATGTTCCTACTGGCAGATCCTTACAACAACAACAAAAAAATCTGGTATCTGCAAGTTTGCCTTACACCTGTAGAAAATGAAATTATTTGCATCCATCTATCAACAGAAAATGACAGTGACATGGACATTCTGGTTGCCACTGGCAGATACCTGTTTTTTGAAGAAGGGAAGGATACAGTGCTTAGTGATGATCACATGACATTCCACTGCTTATTCCCACATATATATGATACAAGTAGATATCTAATAATCCACTGTTTGTAGCACAGGAATCTGTGCTGTTTCAGAGTCCCTCCACTCATCTAACTGTCATGATCTTGGTCACCCACTAGAAAGACTAGAATTACTATTCCAGTTTCTCATTGTCTTCTCTCTCATACGCTTCTTACTGCACTCTGCACCCTCTTCTACTTGGCATAATTGATAGTTTTGCTTTTGCCATGACTGGATTGCTCCTGTTCCTCCAGTCATGTTTTGTGTGATGATGAAGACAGAGTCTCATGAATGCCATCTTAGGTAGTGTTACAGTGTTATGTATACGTGTCCATTCTCGTGGTTGTAAGGCTGTTCGTGTCTGTTTATCTGAAGCAGAAACAGAGGAAAAACCATGACAGCACTTCATCCTAAGTTCTCTGCTAGGAGGAGTTCAGTGCTGGAAGGTGGTCCCCCTCAGCTCTGAGGTTTCAATTTTTTGTGTTTAAAAAAAACAAAACTATTTTCATTGATTCCTAGCTAAAGTTTGAAAATTGCACAAGATGAGGGACGTAGAATAGGATAAAGAGAAGGTTAAAAAGTCTGTACTTAAGGTAATTTACCTTTATCGTATTTCCAGGTATTGTGATGGTAAGGGCTGGGTTTCAAAACCTTTTTCTGAAAATAAGAAAGACCCAAGGTTTCTGCCTGCATCCACCAGTATCCTTACCAGCTATCATCATGACTAGTTCCATCCATAGAATAGATAAAATTTATTAAGAGGGACTTGAATTTTTCTGTTAGGATGTGATACGTAGCATCCTAATCCTTTAACCTCCTCAGTTCGATTTCTTGTGCTAGCTACTATACTTACAGGTAGCATGATTGATGGTCACAACAAGTTGACTGAGTGACCCAAGTGATCTCTTCTGGTCTGAAATTGAGATTATCCAAGCTGTCTTTTCCTATAGTTTTTGAGTATGAATGCTTCTGAACATCTTAATAAAAGTGTGTATAACTTAGACTTTTAATGACAGTGGTTTCGTTTCACTCTGTTAACATGCATTTCAGGACTCCCTTCTCTGATTTAGTAAAATGTATTCCATATTGCTGGTCAAAAACTGGATTTACTAAATGCAAATCATTGAGAAGTCCAATGAGAAACCATTACTTTGAAATTGCTTTAAAAATATTCAAGAAAAACTGCAACTTCTGGACAGTGAGAGTATTTAATAAAATACTTCTTACATTCTTTGTATTTTTTTAATCTAAGGTATTTAATACATTCTTTATTTCATTAAAAGCATTTTTTAATAAAATACATTGAAACCAAAAAATGCATTGAAAACAAAATAATTCTAATAATTTGAAAACTTGAAATAAGTAGGTTGGGATATCTTACAGTTTCACAGCAGTTTTCAATATGACATTTCCAAATTTAAAGCTGTTTGGAGAATCATTTTCTGTTCGGCTCTAAACATGACACATTTTGAAAATCTGACCACAGTTTGTGCTCAGTATGATCCAAAGTCTGTTCCCTACAACACAAAATAGAACAGCAAGTTCTGCTTAGGTAAAAAGTTTAAGAAGGTTATTACTCAGCCCTTCTATACTTTATCTCTTTACAACAATAAGTATGTTTATCTTCTCTTGAAATGTGTAATTCCAGATTTTACTGTAGAACCATATAGCTATAAGCATGGTCTAGATGAAAAATAAAGCAAATAAAAGTAATTAATTTTTAAGAAAGATTTGGTAAAAGATTAAGGAATGAATAGAAACATACATAACGCGAACTGTATTCTGAATAGTGTCAAAAGATTCCTTGTCCAGTAGAGGACAATAACCAGTGACAGAGTTAGTGCAGTCAAGCTTGAATCACCAGTAGGTAAATTCCTAATCTATGAAAAAAATTAAGAATAGGGGACTTGAGGGTAAACTTTCTGAAATTGCTACTGACAGCTGTGACATTGATAAGTTTTTCTATCCATATGAAAGCAATTCATGTTGGTTTTAACATACTTGGCAGTATAAAAGCTAAGCTTTTGAGGCAGGAAATCACTCCAGGCTCAGATTTGAACTAGAACACTATTTATCTCTGGGCTTTATTTATGTATCATCTTTTCAAAATCTCTAGTTGTCTGGCATTTCTTAGGAGTTCAGGTCACCTGCTTTCTCCCTCTGACCTCCTTTTAAAAATCAGTGACATCACTGACAATATTTGAGCTGCTTTTTCTTATGGTCCCATTGTCAGCCTTCCACCATCACATGACAACAGTGCTCTAGGCATCTACAGCACTTTTGACAATATTTAATAATCTGCAAAAACCTACTGGCACTTCTGTATAATCTAAATGTAATGCACAAACTTTAAGACACTCTAATTCCCCTACTTCCACCACACCATCACCTGCACAGAAAAGAGGACTAGTTTTGGTTGGAAGAGAAAGATCTAAAATAAACTTAGAGCAACACTTCTGAAGTTTAAGACAGAATCTGTACTGCTGGGGATTACACAGCTGGAGTCAAACAAAAATAAGTATCTTAAAATGAGGTGGGAATAAGTATCTCGAGACTAGTCAGGGGAAAGAAAGGATCCCTTGTGTCTGGGGAATGAACATGGCCTTGTTGTATAGTCACTTCTACCTGCTTCACTGTTTGAAGGATGCTCATGCAATGCTAGTTGGAACTGCCATAAGTGGATGAAAAAAGAAAAAAAGAAAAACTTCAGATATAATCAGGTAAAGGCTAAGGAATTTTGGATTCTTAACAGGTTACTGGATATCTTGCATTCAATTTTTTCTTCTTTCTCAATGGATTAGCCTTTATTCTCTGCCTCTAATTTCTTTCAAGTTATTTTTTTATCCAACAAATTTAATAAGATTTACAGGGTTTTTTAATGTTTAAATAGGGAAGCAATATCAAGTCTATTATTAATCTGTGTATGGCTGCAACTACTAGTTTTAAAAGCATTTTGAAACATGTCTTGTTGGTACCTGCCACAGCTCAAAATATATGAAGTAATAGTTTAACTCAATTAAGAACACATAAATTAACACCTATTTAAAAAAAGCCAGATAAGAGAAAATTAGAGCTCAGTAAAACTTGAATAACTGTTTTGTCCCAACTTATGAGTGATAATGTTTTAAATAGCTTGTGGTTATTTTCTAAGTTATTTCTGATTCACTAAAGTGATATTAACTAAATGAGACTGTTACCCTGAGGAGACTGTAACAAGTTCTCCATTTCTAGTGGGCAAGCGTGAGGGATTATCTGTGTTTCTGAAAACTTTTTTTGTGTTGTTTCAGTCCAATAGAAAGTGATGAGGTGGTTGGAAAGTACAAAGTGGAAAGGAAGTTGCTTAGCAGAGTTTCTATAAAACACACAACGTTAATACAGCATCCCATATCAAATAAGCAGAAACAACACAGACATATAACAAATAATCTTTAGCATGTACCAACAGAAAAGTTGAAATAAACTCAAATTGTTTAATGTCTTTTATGAGCTATCTGTCTCTGGCTTTACTGCCTTGCTTTAGAGTCATCCAAGGCAAAGTTCCCAGTCATTTAATAGAACACTTTGAGACTAATCAGAAGTTGGTCAGTAAGAAGATAAGAATTATCTTTCAAAGGCTATATACCTGGGTGCTTGAGGAAGAGAAGGAAAATAAGAGTGTTTTGATTGCAATCCACATATTTCTGCCTTGATTTCTGTATATATTCCTTTAAGACAAATGTGGTTTGCTATATTTAGAATACAAGGAATATGGTAGAGAAACTGCTCACATTAGAATTAACTTTTGTGCTTTATCAGCACCAATATATGTATATTTTTTAGTTTATTTTTTCCAAAATATTTTCAGATTCTGATCACGCCTCTATTCACATACTGTGATGTGATGGCGGTCATATTTATTCAGTGTTCATTCACATTACTACTGTCCAGAAGACAGAAAAATCTCTGCAAGCCACTTGTGAAGAGATGCTTCTGCTTCCTTGACTTTTCAGTCTTACAGATTTCTGCAATGTGTTGCACAAATCAGCTCCATAAAAAATGGAGGAATTTCCCCCTCTTCTCTGTTTTTAAACAAGCTGGCATTTCTTTCTCTTGGAAGAATACTTTTTTTTGCATTATGATGTTCTAACAAAATTGCAGCAGAAATGGATATTTCTGAGACTTCAAAAAAAATCTTTCTAAATGGAACCTTCACTAAGAGATATTTTTTCTGAATGCTGCTTCTTGTCTCTTGACATATCAGTTTATCTCGTCAGATTGTGTATGTAAGCTGAGGAAGTAAAAGCTAAGAATAATAAGCATATACTCTATTATTTGAAAATCTAAGCAAAATTAACCCGACATGTGGTAAAAGCAGTGCAAAAGAGTCTAGTTGGGGGAATCTCAATTTACAGATTAGTTACTATTTCTCCTACAGCTTCAGTGCCTTAGGAACATCAGATTTTAAACTAAAGAGAAATTGTGTTTTCTTTCATTGACAGTGTTAACAACATTGGTGTTCATTCTTACACTGTAGTATAGTGTAAGAATGCATCATGAAACAGGGATGTTTTAGAATGGAATGTCTGTAAGTTGCACTTAATAAAAAGAAAATAACAAAAACCAAACAAAAAAACCACCAGCACAAAAAAATCCACAACAGCAGAAACAACAAAAGAAGTGATAGAAAAAATAATTAAAAAACAAAATACAGGTTTCTCTCTTAGCTTCAAATTCTTGACCCTTCCTTAGAAGAAAAACTTAGTGTTTTTAAGAGGTGAGACAGATAAGAGACAACCTTTAGTTTCTCTGCTTTGAAACAACTCAACCTTGTTAAAAAGGAGACCCAGAGTTTAGATAATGGTCAAACAAGAGTTCCCTTTAATAAGAATGCCCTACAGTTAGATCTTGAGAACCTCATTATTGTTAGTCAGAAAGGCAGGAGCTGTAAAATCTCAGAAACAACTGCAGGGGGCCTGCTTTTGGTTGCAGATTATTTTTCACTTCCAATAGTACAAGCATGGTACAGGAGAAAAGTAGGAAAAAGAAATTTGAAACAGAAGTGGAATACATTGCAGGGAGTGTAAAACTAGTAAGTGAAGTACTTACAAACAGGAAAAATCCCCCCAGTATATAAATAAGTTCTGAAATAACTTTTTTTTTTGTAATGCTGGGTAATCTGCAATTCCAAGTAAAGATAACTGTCTAGTAACTAGACTTGGAGCCAAGGTCCATGACACTGTATTTATTCTTGTAAACTAAGTAGATCCAGGCCACAAGATTTGCTTAGTACTGTTTAAGTGCTAGAGCATTCTTCTGTGTAGTTTCAGTTCAGACCTAAAAGCATTCTCTAAGATAAAGTTCAAGGGATTTTTGGAGGACAGTGTGTGTCAGGAATAATGTGTTCTAGGTATTTTAGTGTGGTGGTTTGTGTCTTTTGTTTATTTTGTTTGTGGTGTTTAGTTTTGTGGGGGGGTTTTTTGTTTTGTTGGTTGTTTTTTTTTTGTTTTTTTTTTTTTTTTTTTTTTTTTG
>JANIJG010016696.1:0-20462 GCA_024611175.1 Megaceryle torquata | reverse complement strand
AGTAGAGGGGGAGGAGAACCTCTCTTGACCTACTAATCACACCCCTTCTAATACACCCCAAGATGCCATTGGCCTTCCTGGCCACAAGGGCACATTGCTGGGTCATGGTCATCCTGCTGTCCACAAGGACCCCCATGTCTCCTTCCACTGTGCTACATTCATTTGAAACAAACCAAGCATTGCTGTCAGCATGAGTTCCTGAACACTGTAGCACAATGGGGACAAGGTGATCATAGCTCCATGGGACTAACCTGGAGTGAGGCTGAGCACGTACACACCACAGGCACATGCAGAAACACACCTGTACAACACATGCATCACATGTACACATATACACACAGCCAGACACACAGATAACAAACTCAGCACTCATAAGCACAAACTACTGATGGCCTCTTCTTGCTCCCCTTTCTGTCTCCAGTTGCTGGTTTGTACTCCCTGGTCCCTGCAGCAGGTCATGTGCACTCTCTCTGGTCTCTCCCAGATCCATTCCAGATCTAGGGCCACTTCAATATGTGGCCCCCAAGCTTGTTATCTTACTCAGTGACTAGTCTGGCTTGATGGTCACCAGTGATCACAGAGCAGCATACACACACACTCGGGTCTCTCTCACTGTGGCACCCTAGACACATGGTGCTTTGACCCCTAGTCCTACTCCAGGTGCTGAGCTCAGACCCCCTCACACACACTCCCATGCACACAGAATAAGAGAGTCCCTCAACTAGGAAAAGAGTTGAAAGTTGAGTTTAATGAGTGTAATGCAGGGTATGGCATGACCAGACAAGGGTACATGTGTCTAGTCCCTCTTATCCCCTTCCCAAACCATTATGAGCTCTTCTTTTTCCTGCCTTGTGTTTCCTTCCTAAGGATCCCCAGCTAGATCTTGTACTATACCAAGATGCTCTTCCCCTGCATCCCATAACAAGTCCCATACTCCTATAGACAGTGTCCTCCTCAACCTGTATTATGATCCAGAGAGCATTTCCATTGATCGGTCTGATATGTGTCATGCTCTCTTGTGACTCTTGGGAGGAGCTGAGTCAGGGGACTCATTTTTCTCTGATTAGGTTGTTGGGCTTTCCTCACTTGTGATGGTGCCTCTGTCCTTCTTTATGTTTGTGGAGATAAGACTTTCCTCACAAAATATCAGGAGTAAGCAGCGAGTGGTGGAGGTTGGAAAAATCCCTTCTGCAGGGGATGGAGGCACCTATCTGTTGATGACACAAATTGCTTGATGATAGTGGGACTGGGATGTTGCAAAGAAACTGGGATGGTACAGAGAAACTGCTGAGGCTTATCCAGCTGTTGGACTATTAACCCTTGTTGCGTGACATAAGCTCTGACCCAGATACCCTAGTATCTGATCCTGCTTTGAGCAGGAGGGTGGACTAGAGACTTCCCAAAGTCACCTGCATGATTTTGCTGTTCTGTGATCATCTGAGTCATGACCACTATCTGTGAGTGTACTCATACATTGACACATTTGCAAGGAAATTTGATTTAAGTTAAATTTAAATAAGTTCTTTCATTGTAGTTTAGCTCAACTTGGACTGAATAATTTTGTATTCACTGTGGATAAGAACATAGACAAGGACAGTAGCCTGTTCTCAACTGACAACCATGCTAAGCTGTCAGAAGTTGTCCTGTACCTCAACCTTGCATGTCCCCATAAATTTAAGATGCCTGACTTGATATGCATTGAAACTGTTTCAAGGCTTCGATTCACTTGATTGGAAATTGAATTAAGCTCCATTCAGGTTAAAACAGCCAGATTGCATTTTCAGAGGTAGGACTGAAGTACATTTAAAGAAAGACCAGCAAAGCAAATACAATTATACCAGGCTTTAAGAGATCCCCAGGTAAATGTAAATAAATTAAAAACATGCATTCTTCATGCGTAGGCAAGTTCGTACCCATGTTTGCAGTAGAATTAACAAACCTGCCTGGCCACCAGTAAGCAGTTTGGGCAAGCATGTCTGAAGTCAAAGCCCAGTTCTGCAGACTAAGAACAGGTACACTGAACACCTCTTAAGAACTGAAGTACTGCAGATTTGGTATCTCATGTGCGTGGTTCTTTCTTCTATCAATATCATAAAAATCACCTTTTCAAGTTTACAGCACCTCTCTGGCCTGCTATTAATAGCCTGCAAGATTTTTGCTTATGTTTCAGATATATAGATTTTTGTCCTCCTACTCATTTTCTCTCATAAATACCCTGTCTGATGAGACAATGTGGTGTATCCCTTACATCTAACAACATTCAGCAGTTGCTCTGTCACATGCCTGCTGTGTCAACAGCTAGTCATTCCTTCTTATGTTAATCTTTAAATGTTTCAGACAATTGGCTTTTTTACGTATAATACAAACACCAAGATATCCTGCAAATTCTTCCAGAGTCTGTTAGGATTTTATTTTTTTACTGGGCCTTTCAGAAGGCACAACATTATTTTTATCCTCCTAACCACACAGTTCTGCAGAATCCATTATACTTCAACAAAGGGAATTAGGTCTTTGAAGACAATATGCAAGCAGTCATCATTCCCTCTAGATTTAAAGGTAATTATCAAATATTTGGATTACCCAGATAGCAAAGGGAGTATTTAACCTCTTTGGGTATTTTTTTCATTTGCATCCTGATCACATGCCAGGCATCTTCAGTGTCGCCTTCATTAAATCCCATATTCTGCCTTTCAAGCAGAGTGATGCAGAATTGCGCTCTGGCAGGAGCAGCTTCCAGGTAGGGCAGCTACTGTTCAGTCCCTGCTCAGCTCTTGGTCAGCATTTATGAGGAATGACAAGTCATCACTCCCTCCATTTCAACGGATGCTGGCTAGTGTATGTTTTCAGGAACAGATAACTTTCTAGGCTAAAGAGAACCATTTTTTGCTAAAGAGAGAAGCCCCAGGCAAGAGCAGACATTTTATATTCTGTCTGTCTCTTTTACACTGGTGCATGACTGGTCTGCAGAGGATTAGTGATATCTGGGTTGAGAACTTTTTATTTAATATCATAGTTTCCCACAGAGCAAAAAAGAAACCAATGAAGGACAGAAAGACCCAGGTTATCCAGACTAAATATCTGGGGCTTTCTCAACTGCCAGTACTCCAGAATGCAGAGCTGGCCTTTTGAGATTACAGTACCTGCAGCTATCCTCCTTAGAAAGTCACCATATATCTTCTGTTCTTCAGGACTTCTGTGTCTCTCTCAGGCAAATGCAGCTTTCTCAGGAATCATGATCTTATTTGCTGTGTCTACAGTGTGGGATCCAGCTGCTCTGTGGTGGGCCATGGTGGACAGTGAGACCAAGCACCTTTTGGAGCAATCCACTTGCCCATGTTTCTCATTTGCTTCCAAAAGAAGCCAGGGTACATGACAGGATGACAGAAACCCAACTTCTGTCCCACCTTAAGGTCAGAACATGGCTAAGGTATAAATCCATGTGCGAAAACTGCTGTATATGCCTCTCCACAGCCATCAGCTCTGTGTCAGTGGTGGCACCAGAGGTCTGCCTGTGAATGTGAGTCATCCATGTGAGAAAATTGTGATTTGCCATCATGTTTTTTATCCAGCAAGTTCACCTGAAAGTCTTCCAGAAAGATTTTCTCTTTGTCTTTCCCTCCCTGGTTCAAAAGGAGTCAAAAAGCTGGTCACAAAAGGTGACTGCAGAATCATAGGGTTTGTCAAGCCCATGAGGGAAATTCATGTATTTTCATCACCTCCTGATGGATAAAAGTGTCATTTGCAGGGAAAAGTTCCAAGCTGGCAATGGTGAGAGCATCACACAGAATGGTTGCAGTCATGCTGAGCATCTCTGAAGCTCTTATCATCAAATCAGGCCTCCATGTTCTCCAATATCTAAAATAATTTGTGAATAATAAATAAGGCCAAGTCCCTAATGATCTCCAAGTGTGATTTAACCTGGATTAAGCCTTCCATATACTGTATTTAGATCTTGCAAGGTCATTTCACTCCTAGTAAGTACTGGTTTGCACATGCTTGGTTGTGTTTTTGTCCTTCAATGCAGTAACTGACAGATGGTAGCAAAATATTCTTGGTATAATGAAACCTACTGAAGGAGACTGCTTAGGGCCTCAGAAAATATAATTTGCCAAATAAAAGATGGTCTCTAGGAAAGAAAGAAAGAAAATACTGTAATGTAGTATATATTAAATAATTTTCCTCAGGCATCTGGTGATCAGTAGCTATTTCTCATGTCAGAAAGGTGACCTAAATGTTTGTTTGCAGTTAGTTATTGCCTCACCTTTATACTCTTAAAAGTCTCGTTTCTGTGGGTTGACATAAATAGTGCCTCTAAAATATGTGCAAATTAACTGCATGAGGATTTGTTGTAGAGGCTTCATAGGTACCAGATTTTTATCTGCGTTGTGTAGTCAGATACTTAAGGTTTTCACTTACACTATAATTAGCCTGGTTTCTGGGTGAATTTCACACTCAGTTTTAAGAGATGATTATGCCCATTTCTCTTTTCATTTCACTATTAATTCCTAGCAGGATTGCTACTGAATCTTTTATGTGACCACACACACCTTTGATTTTCTCACAGCCTGTGCAGCAGATTATTTTGGCAGCAGAATACATCAGAGTTGTCTAATTTATCATCTTCTGTAAGGCAGGTAGTTCTGGATGGCAGCAACCTCTCCTTTTCAAACCTCCAAGAACCAGCCACATTCTTATAACGCTAGTCTTTTGCTGGGTAGCAATCTTTTCCATTCTTAGCTTCCTCAGGCTCCCCCATAACCAGTTTTTTACTTTTTTTATCCTCTGTACCAACACACAGTTAAGGAAGACCTGATGTGACTTCCTTTAGCATCCATTTACACTGTCCTATAAATCATACAAAATGTTCTGCACAGGCTCAAATCTAGTCATTAAATGAATGAACCCATCTGTTCGTGGCTCCCAATGGGAATATAGCTTCTTTCTCTGCACCACTGCTTGATAAAACTTCTAATCCCATCTGAAACTGCTCGTGTGTTGTGTTTGGGGCCTGCTATATCAAATACACATCTCTCTGCTCTCTCCTTTCCCTCTCAGGAACTGTTATTTTTAGACTGCCTTTCTATCTCTGATGGAGTCAAAAATTACATCTTAACCTATACAAGCTCTGGTGTCATATGCTGCTCTGCTCTTCTGCTGCAGTATCATGAAATTTGTCATCCAGCTCTGTTTTCCTGATCTGTAACCCCCTTGTCGTTACTACCCTTAGGGAGAAATTAATGCAAACACTTCTCTTATTTCTGTTTCTTGTCTGGGTTTTCTTTTGCAGTTTTTAGATGTCATATCCAGCAGTAGATGAGTATTTGCTTTAGCCTTTATCTCTATCAGGAGGGGGATCAACATTACTGAACAACTTAGAGCATACTCCTGATGCTACAATGTGCCCTGTGCATTGCACCATTACAGGAGTGAGTGTTAGAGTCAAGGTGATGTAGCTGCCAGAGTGCTCAGGCACACTATTATTTTAAGAGGGGATCACTGCAACTCTTGAACTGCAGACTCCCTCCTATCTGTACATGTCTAAATCTGTTCTGTAAGTTTGTCTTTGAAGCCGATGAGGAATATAAAATAGGTACCTCTCAGGTCTAATTTATTTCAACTAAATAACTAAAATACATGACTAAAAAGGTATTTAATTTCTACTGAGTAAAAAGGCAACAAAGGTTGAGTAGCTTACATGTAGGGAACTACAGTTAGGTGTCTGGTCAGAAGACATGTCTCAGTTGGGCACTACAGGTACAGCAAACTACAGGTGACTCAAACTATCTCACTCTTTCATTGTGGGCTAAGGTCTGTCAGAGCCCCTTGTTCCTGGGGGCTAAGGATACACATATACGTGTATGCCACTCAAATGCATTTACAGTTTCTCAGCCAATGCATGGCAACAAGTTCCTCTTCACAATGCAAGGCAACATTTGAACCTGTGATGCAACTGAGCCATCAGGCACTGCAGGTCAGGCAGCTGTTCCCTGGAGCCAGCCTGTAAAGATCACAGAGTACATCCCTATCTGGGGGGTGGAGGGAAGGGGAAGGGGTGGTTCTGTTGTTTACTGTTTTTTGTTTTTCAATTGAGAATGAGGAAGAACATGACTCTTTTTACCAGCCTCACAGATTGTGAAGCCTTTAGTCATCTGTAAAGAGACACATTTGACATATTTTGGAGTTTTTGCCTTTTTTAGCATGGATTATTCACATTTTCAGAAATGCCCTAAAGCTACACAAACCCAGTGTCTTTCTTTTCTTGCCAAAAATGTCTGCCAAGAATTTTGGAGCAAGGCACCACCCTGAGTGCATGTTCTAGATGGGCCACATCACTACACTGAATAGTGTGGATTTGCTTGTATTTAAGGCTGCCCAGTCCCATGCAACTTCCAGCTGCTTACCTTGACTATACCAACCAGAACCAGAGCACAGTTCTGCACAGTCCCACTCACACCTCTGTATCTCCAGTCCAATGCTCTCTGACTTCGAGGTTTTGCATGGAACTGGTGAGCATTTCACAGAGCAGATGCAGCAGCGTTGAGTCATTGCCTTACTGAGGAACGAGTTACTGGATAGCAGTTGCTCCATGGAAACAGCCCCTGTATGTGCTTGAATATTGTGCAATGCACTTTGAGGCCACTTACATGCCTCTGGAATAGAGATAATTTGTTTACTTCTCATACACCCAGGAGAAGAGCAATCTGTGTCACACAACTGCCTGAGCACTTCAGATGGAGCATCACATGTGATAGCTTGGCTGAGATTTGGATGGTTCAGGCCGCCTGGTTGCAGGAAAAGGAGCTCAAAGCAGGAACCTTGACTTGTTTGCCCTTAAGGTTGTCTTTCTTTCAGTTCTCAAAACAAGGTAGCTTTATGCAAACCACCTATTATGAATTGTCCCTGAAACATGCTGACCCCCAAAACGTGCCTGGGAATTGTTTGGAGCAGGAGCCAACAACGTGCCAGGCACTGGTCAAAGAGTGTAACAGGGCACACGGTTGCACTCTAATAGCTAGAAACATTGCTAGTGACTGATGAATTTACTTATAGCTGTGGCTGAACATTTCCTTCTAGGTTTCCTAGAGGTGGACTTTGTTTACTGCTTTAGTAGCTAGAAAATGTGAATTTTCTGACCATCCCCACACTTTACAGCACATAATTCAAGCTGTTATAATGAAGAAGCACTAGCAACAAAGTTATTACTTACTCCACAAGCAAAATTTCTCTTCTTGGCAGCTCTTGGCATAAAGGTACTTCAAAAAGTGTCTTACTATTTTGCAAATGAATCAATTATTTATAATTGTCTTGTCTTTAAATGTGAATGAAAGTAATGTTCTTTTTCTTATGGATTTCAAAGGAAGCAGACAGGTTTAACTGAAGTAAATAAAATCTACATGACCACCTGTTTTGTTTGTTTTTTAAACTTCGTAGGAAATCAATGTATTGACAGTAGCATTGGTCAACCAGGACAGAGAAAAAAATTCAGAGAAACGAAGCCCAGGTCTCAAATCAGAGAAAGAGGCACTATTAATAGGTAAGATAACCCCAAGGAAGATTTTTGAGAGTAAAATGTCTTCTAGCAAGTGTCTGTTTTCCATGTGTTTGCATGCATCTTTGCGCTAATAAAAGTAAAAAACAAACAAACAAATTGCTTTTAAATTTTTCATCTCTATTCATAATGGAATCTAGTAAGAGAAATCCTTAACCTTTCAGAAAAATTCTGCAGAGTTTAATGAAAGGATTTCAGATATGAGGAAAATTGCAGGATCTTAATTTAGACTTGCAGTATGAAAGTATGAAGATTTTATTTACATCAAGTTTTAGCTGGCTAGAATTGCGTAACTTGTTATCTGATTATTACACAAAGTGGTGATGGAGAAAGGGATGGAAGTAATATTAGCAAACTACCAAGCAAAAAATATGTATATTGGATCTATTAAGCAAGCCAGATTTATGCTTTCAACATTAGGTGAGGGAATTAGTAACATGAATATTAATAAAGAATACCACAAGGACTGTCATATACTTTACCTAGAATAAAATCTTTAAAATAAACTCTTAAAGAGTGCCTAAAAGCTAAAGTTGATAGGCAGTGGGCCAGGCAACTGGTACTGCATTTAGCCACACAGGAATGCTGGCTGTACCTGTGCCATCCTTGGAGGGAACATACCCCACTTATATCCGTGCATCTTTTGCTTTTGGTTTCAGCGGGGCAGGTTTTCATGGTACAAAAAGGCCTCTTTGGTGGCCCTAGGGCATGGTTGCCATTCACAGGATGCTGGTGAAAGATCAAGTTTCAATTCGTTGGTTTGTTCTTTTCACAAAATGAGCAGTGTCCCAGTAGGTGATAGGTCCAAAACTACCTTAATTTGTTTACATGCAACTCATCTGCACCTGTTAAGTATCAGGAAAATTGCTGCTTTATTGCTGGGCCACAGATTCAGACAGTCCAGAGCAGAAAGATCATTTAAAAATGAAGAATTTATTTAAATGCCTAAAGGGCTTAGTACATGGCCTTCCTGTGACTGGTGAGATTTGGGACTGTGGAATGGACAGAAATGGATGAATTGATTTAATTTTGCTTTTTATAATAGAATTTGGAATTTTAATTGCTATGGACAGTATTTTATCTGTTCAAAGATAAATTCTGTGAGAAGAGTAGCAAGTATGGGATTTTAAGTATAGAATAGCAAACTTTTTTTTCCTAGGTCACTCATTATTTGACTGTAACAAATGGTGGCAGTGTCCCAAAGGAGGTCCCATCAACCAGCTGTCCAGTGGCACACTCAGATAAACAGTGTAATCTCAGTCCAGACGTTACCACCATAGCTGGCTCATTGGTACAATTCAAAGACAAAAGATCAGTCAAGATGGATTTCACGTTATCTCTTCCTCTGAGGCATGTTCAGGTGTGGCAAGGGAAAAACAGGCCTTGCCTCCATATATTCACTGTCTGTCTATATTTTACAGAATTCAATATTGTCTTAGAGGAAAAGAGCATAAATAAAAAAAAAAATTAAAATTACTAAAAAGTTATCATGGAACTCCAGTCAATAACTACAAAATATTTTCAAATGACTTTTTATTTACATTATATGGAAGAGCCAGCTTTGAACATCCTGAACTGAAAAGCCTTGGGAACACACATAACAAATGCAATGCCACTGGTAAAATGTGATTTGAATACAAATTGGATTTCCAGTCAACCCATCCAAGTGTGATTATCTTGTCTTTTGCTTCAAGAACTCTTCTGTGTGTGTGCTTATGGTCACAGCACAAAGGCAGCAACTGCTTCTAGGACTCACCAAAGTATAAAATTAAATACACACCCCTCCCTTTGGTGGATCAGAAGTTTGGAAATATTATTGGAAAAATGAAGGAGGAGAAAGGTGTTACTTGCAAAGACAGTCTAAAATGAGTTCAATTTTACTTATAATTTTCAGCCATGGTCAGTATTTGGGGAAAAATGAAATCCAAGATTATCCTAATTCATTCAGCATCAAGAAAGCAGTATGGCCTGCAGTACACAAGATACAGTGACCCATTTTTGTCATTTGTAAGCATTTTTAATCCTGGTGTTTATGCTTTAAGTATAAGGAACTTCCCCTAGGGTGGATCAGCTAAGAAACCCATCCAAACAGAGTTGAAAATATTTGCTCTGATTCTTAGAGTTCAACTCTCCCCAAACAGTAACACACATAGCATTTTGTATTTTCACTATTTGTTTAGAAGAGGAGAAATTGGATAATTGGATTCCTTTTACTAGCAATCCAATGTCCCAAATCTTGTTTTCACTGGTCATCCTTATTACACCGTCACTTGATTTCCACTGCAGAAAAAATCTCTAGACTTAGATCCCGACTCCTCCTATGCCACTTTTATTCCTTTACCTTTTACAATGATCCTGTAAATAACAATGAAGATAGACAGAACTGTCTGTCTTTTAAGAGGAATTAAATAAGTAAATATGTCATGAAGGATTTGTGTTTTCTTCAGCAGCAGTTAGGGGTAATACAGATTAAACACTTTTCATAACCAGCATCAGCATAATTACTAGAAAAATTTGAGGGAGTGAGGAATCTGACACAATTATATGAAACATTTTCACAACAGAGCATCCAGTGAAGGGAAAAAAAGCAATAATTTTACCATTACAATATCCACAATTTTATATTGGTAAATCAAGCATAAAATTGGTAGTTGAAATGCTTCCAGCAAGTCTTTGTTTAGAAATTCCTTTATTCATCAGTATATTATCTTGGTCACTTACTTGCTAACTGCTGCCATTCCTGAAGATGAGCTATTGTGTTTACCATGTTATTATGACTGCATTAAAAAAATGTGCCATTTTGTTATGTTTATTGGGTTGTATAAGAAAAATAAGAATCATAATTCATACTGAAAAACCTGCGAGAACAGACTATTCAGAATTATTTTGCTTATTTTAATGATATATTGTCTGAGATAATTTCAGTACTTTCTGTACATTTGTTTTTAATACAGGTATCATATCCACATTTCTTCACGTCCACCCTTTTGGAGCCAATATAGAATATCTTTGGTCTTATATGCAGCAGTTGGACTCTAGGGTAAAAAAAATTTAATCAAAATCTGTTTTCTCTATAGAAATATTGCATTATTCTTTACTGCAGGTTAAATTCTTCATGTGTTTCCATTAGAAAGATAATGGGATATGGGGCTTGGGGGTTTGCAGTCTTTATTCATTTGCAAATTACAGCGCACGTGCTTGTGTTGAGGTCTTTGCTTTGTGCTATTTAGCTGTTCTTTGTGGCAAAGAAGAGAAGAGCTTTAAATGGCAAAGACTAACAGCTGATTTTATGATACATGATCCTGAAACACAGATGAGGGGAAAGAAAGCAGAACGAGAGTCAAGTGTAGCCATGGCCATCAAACTGTGTAGAGTTTTAGGAGATCACAGAACCATGGAGAGATGATTCCTTGTTCTTCTAAAAGCTGTTAGTCATGGGTCATAATGAACATGAACTTTCATGAACACATGAATCTACCATGAAGCATACCCTTCATCTCCACATGGAAGCAGACAGGACCTCATAAAGGAATTAATTATCTGAACCAATTGCTAAATTCAGAGAAGTTGTGGCCAACACAAAAGTGAGGCCAGCACACTACAGTGTACAATGTGTTTTTTAATGCATCAGTTCAGAGAGTCCATAGTCAATACAATACCTGTAGGATAAGATTCTTTGTCTTACTTTTAAATAGCCCCTGTAGGATGAGATTAACTCAAACCCCCAAAAGGCCTGTTCCTCTCTACTGAATATTAAGCAAGCCAAGGGTGAAGAGCTCAGCTGTGAAATAGCCACCTTTGATCAGGTGAATGCTACTCTAAGTGCTAAACAAAAGCTCTGCAGGATGCCAAAGTGCAGATGCAGGGGTCACCCTGTAGTTAGCCATGGCTCTGATCCACATCTGGCAATGCTTCCTCTGGACATGGGGATGTTGGTGCATGCCCAGATCTTCTTGCAACTTGGAGTCAGGTTGTAGCTGTCGTGTGCACCTAGACTCAGAATGTGAGTGGCATTCCTTGTGTGGTGCTCATTAGACACGACTCTGATCCTGGTAATATTTTATCCCTGAGTACTCCTTCCAAACATGCCACCCATAGCCAAGATCATCTTCCATCTGCTTTGATGGGCAGCTTTGATGGGCTGCTTCAAGCCTCGGGAGGATCCTTCCTCTGTTTCTATGAGAAAGTGTATAGATAAAAGCAGAGGAGGTACTGAGCTAGAAACCCACTGGAAGTGAGACAGGTTGTATGGATGAGTGAGGAAGGATGATTAAGTTCTTAGGCACTATCTTCAGGCTGTGACTGCTCAGATTTTTTAGTGCCTTACAGTCTACTGTTAACCCACAATAAAAATGGAGTAAAGAATGAAGATGCTAGAAAGAGGTGAGAAACTGGTAAATTTCAATATTTTTTTTAAAGAAAAATCTGATTTTTTCAAGACTTGATACATCCAGAGTTTCCCACCTGCAACCATTCCTCTTCTCTATTCCCTGCCTCTACCACATGTAAACCCTCCTTTGTCTTTCCCCAGTTTCTGCAGCACCCATTTTGCCCAATCTCCTCATTCATCTCTCAAGTCATTCCTTGATATACAGCATTTGGCTACATTTCAACTGGTTTTTTCCCCTGGCTGACCCCTCCAGTTCTGTATCTCTTGAGAGACAACAGCAATCATTTAAAACACCATCTCCTTGGGCTCCAACCCTGTTTCTCATTGCTTCTGCCCACTGACATCTTCGACCTTCTCCTCCTTCTCTGGTGTAATCCTTCTTGTGCATGTCTGTAGGCTTTGCCCTTGAATTTCTACTCACGTGAGAAACATGTTGGCTTCTGTGAGGCTGCCAGGATCAAACACTTAACTTGCAGGCACAGCCTTCATGGAAGGAGCATTGTCTCCATATCTCCAAGGTGCCAACACACCAGCCTCTGCAGTTACAACTGGACCTATCTGCTGCATAATAAACATGAGCCGCAAAATTTGACCTCACTGGTTTATTTTGGAAGGAACTGCTTGTAGCAACAAATTACTTTTTAATAGCGCAATCCAGAGATGCAATCTCGGAGATGAATTTCAATTACTATCCATGGCTAGCCTGTCATTCCTCACCTGAACAGGAATGATAAGGTCAGCACACCCATGTGGGCTGAGGGCTCAGTGTAGAGCTCAGATACATTACCCAAAGGTAACCAGCTATCCATTACTGGCATGAGAGTATGTAAAAGATGGACCTGATTACTCTGGGGCTTTAGACTGACTCCAACACTGATTTTCGGTGCCACATTTCACAAATCATTTAATCTTTCTGCTGCACTAAGCTCTTCGGGAAAATAAGAGGTGATAGATATTATCTCACATCCCTTGGGTGGAATGAGGTATAATTAACATATTTTATTTTTACACACCATTTTAAAAAGAAGACTTTTTACCATGGAAGGTTCCTACTAATATGAATAATCAGAAATATCATGATTGCCAGAAAAGTCTATCTAACAATGGACATACCTGTTGATGACAGGCAACACCCATAGATTACTGTTTCTTTCATAACCATCTCTTTAGAAGAAGCAGCAGTAGGATGAAATTATTTCTTTTCCATGACTGTTCATTTCTTAACTTCCCTACTGCTTGTACCAGAAAGGTTGCCTTTGTAAAAGTGTTTTCTGCAACGAGATCATATTTCCAATTAGGAAAGTGACCAGTCATTAAGGTTTGAAAAACAAAAACTTCCTGAGTAATGCCCAGTCAGGAACTTTACTGCTTAGTTATCTGGGGCTGCTGAACTGGGCCAAACTGGGAGAAGATGACTCAATTTCTAGCCAGCCCTAAATAACAAAATGGAGTTGACTAAAAATAAAGACCCTGTATTAGTTTATTTTAGAAGAGAAAAACTGATGAAGCGAGGAGGAGGAGGAGGGGAGCTCATGGGATGGGAAGCAAGAATGAGGTCCCATTTGCTTCCTTCTCCTTACAAGTATAGCCACAACTCTAGTTCTTAGACTTCATACCACTGTGGCAGCAACCCAACCATAGCAGTTGCCATTCTTTTACAGTGGGATGCCACTTACAAAAGCAGATTCATTCCTGCAAGGAATCTGCACTTGCTTTGGAGTGTAGAAATTCATGTCAAGCTAAGCTTTAAAAAAAATACTAATCATTGGTTGTTTTCATCTGGCCCAGATTGTTTTCCCCCCTTATTTCTGTTCTCCATATTTCCTTTTTCCAATCTAAAGGGCAGCTTTCTCACTTTGATTTTACCTTTATTTCTTTCTCAGATCTCTGCAAATGAGATAGAAATGCTTTTGATGAGACTGCCACGCATGTTTAAACAAGAATTCACTGGTGTAGGAGCAACACTGGAAAAGAGGTGGAAGTTCTGTGCCTTTGAAGGAATTAAAACTATCTGACTGTGACTAGTAATGAAGCTATGCAGAAGAAGAATTCCTAGAGCATGGCAGGGTTATAAAGTATTAAAGTAAGAAATTTGGGTTTGGGCACATAGTAGTATGTTTTCAAAGTTATCCAAGCCTAATTTTAGTTACATTTGTGACGTTCTCTTGTGAGTGGAAATGTAGTTGTGCACCAGTTCCTAAAATAAAATAATTTTTTTTAAAAAAGTTTCAAAATGTGACAGATCTGTTTCCTATGAAAACTGAAGAAAGATACCACAGTCATAATGATTTCAAAATACTACATGTCCTACATCTAAGAAAAGCTCATTGAGCAAACAGTTAAGGAGAAAGATTGCCCGGTTATGGTCGCTAAGCTACAGCGATGTATATGTAATATGTAGTAGAACTCATTAAGTTTCTTTATTGAAAGCTCTTTCTGTTTGGTAGGAAAATTGAGTAATTTTACAGTGAGGAAAAGCATACCAAAAGAAAACTTGAAGATGTGTCTGAAGTTATTGTATTTTGTAAATTAAGTTATATGCTGTACCAGGGATTTTTGCCTTATTGAAAGAGGCCTGAAAATGTGATTGGAGTCCTCAAGAATGCTTTATCAAGAATATTATTTTTCTAATGTAACTATTCTCCATTACAAGTTCTTTTAACATGGATTGCATATCAATTTTCATAAACATGTAAATAAGGAGGAAACCAGTGTTACTGTATTGTATTTGGTATGTAACATTACGGTTTATGCATTAAAATAAATATTCAGTTGCATTACTGTTACAAATTTTATAGCAGATATATTAATTTTTATCAATAAATATGGCTTCTACCATATTGTGTGTGCAAGTTTTTCTTCTGATGCTTTTGAATTTTTATTGATCCAGCAAAAGTCTCCTTGCACTTATATATCTCCTACCTAAACTATTAATTGCAGATAACTTGGTTAAATTAATTAGGAATCAAAAGAGCTTGTAATATTAGCTAAGGTTAAAATAATTAAAAATATCAGTTGAGGAAGTACCAGCATGGACCTTTGTTTAGCTGAACAGATTTAATTTGTTTTTACAGACAAGCAGACGGGTTAAAAATGAACACCTTCAAATTTCTCATTTTAAGTGTTGTGTTGGGTAGATGCATCCAATTGATTACTTCTTCTAACTCCCAGCTAATGCTTCTAGCCAACCAAGGAAAGAAATAACTCACTTTTGGTGGTGTCCCTTAAGTAGGGATATCAATATAAATTATCATCTAAGATTTACTGTCAAACGTAGTGCTCCGGCACTCCTGTAAGAGCCAGCAAAAGCTGAAGAAGTGTGTGTAATAACCAAGCCAGGAGAGTATGGAATGAATCGCTCCTCCCAGAGCCCTAATTTAAAGAACTGCAACAGTACAACATTTAGCATGGAGCTGGATAAGAAAGAGCAGTCGTCTCCAAGTCACATCTCAGTGTAGGCAGAAGAGACAGCCGCAAGAGAGCTGGCCCGGTAAAGTGGGGCACCAACAACAGAAAATATGGCAAATTGCAACAGATGCAGGGAGCATCCATATATATGGCAGGGTGATATTTCACTCAGGATCTTAAATAAACAGCAATTAGTGTCAAATGTAATTATTTATGAAGGTGCTTTCCTACATGGCTGTTAGTGAGTACTGCTTTAGGACCTATTTCTCTTCTGGCATCTACCTGGGATATAGAAATATTAAATGAAATGTTAATTGTGTACAAAAAGGAAAATGAAAGAGGCTTGGCAGGTCTATTATGGGAGAAAATTATGCTTTCAGCCGATACACACGTTTATTTTAAAGAACATACCTCTCTGTTATGGTTCCTACAGAACCCATGCTAAGGTAAGTCAGTTGGGTGAAACTAGTAATTATATGCCAGTTATATTAAGGAAAATTAACTATTTTTCATCCAAATAACAACTCTTCTCTTATGATCATACAGATTTATGTATAATTCAGGCAAAAATGTGTTAGGTCTGACAGTTCTTATTTAAGTACTGTAACATAAATGTGTATGGATGGCACTTAGGCTGGGGAAAAGAGATGTGAGAAAACTTTCACCTCAGCTTTCTTCATGCCATACTTATTCATTATATTCTGTCCTCCCTTTTCTCTTGTGTCCTCCTGTTTTTCTTTTCAGCTCATTTCCTCTCCCACTAAACAGCTCCAGTCCCAGATAGCCACAAAACATCTTAAAACTGACAGGACCTTGTAACCTAATCATCATATTTGCTCTGTGTGTGTCTCTCTTCCTTTTCCTTTCCTGTTTTTTTAATGTCTGTCTAGACCCTAAGTGCTTTAGGAGAATAACCTTTTTAGTCCTTGTCTAGTGGCAGCTAAAAAGGAGCTTTCTTCACTGGCCTTTAGATACTATGATAGAAGATCTAAACTTTAAGTATAAATAGCATCTAGGCATCCTGCAATATTGTAACGTATCAGCTGAGACCTTAAAATTCAAGGGGATCTTTATGAGGATCAAGTTGTGCCCCAGAACTGGGGTTACCATTGTTTGCTCAGTTCAAGCGTTTATCTCCAGCACTTAACTGCAGAAATGTCCTTATGATGACCCTTGGGGGATCCAGCTGGTGATCCTGAAGTGATACAATGGGATGAATGACCTGCTATGCCACCTGGGCACCTGGACACAGCTGGTGGAGGAGGTTGTCAAGCCACTTTCCCTCGTTTATCAGCAGTTCTGGTTAACAGAGGAGGCCCTGGATGATTGGAGGCTCACCAGTGTGATATCCATCTACAAGAAGGGCCAGAAAGAGGATCTGGGAAACTACAGGCCTGATAGCCTGACCTTGGTACCAGGGAAGATTATGGAGAGGTTCATCTTGGGTGCACTCACATGGCAAGTGCAGGGCAAGCAGGGGATGAGGCCCAGCCAACATGGGCTCATGAAGAGCAGCTCCTGTTAGACCAACCTGATCTCCTTCTATGACCAGGTGACCTGCCTAAACGGATGGAGGAAAAGCTGTGGATGTTGGTTACCTGGAATTTAGTAAAGCATTTGACATCATCTCCCACAGCATTCTGCTGGAGAAGCTGGTGACTTAAGGCTTAGACAAGTGTACTCTTCACTGCAGTAAAAACTGGCTGGATGGCCAAGCCCATAGAGTTGTGTTAAATAGAGTTAAATCCAGTTGGAAACCAGTCACAGGTGGTGTTCCCCAGGGCTCAGTGCTGGGGCTGATGCTATTTAACATCTTTATCAATGATCTGGATGAGGGGATTGAGTAAGTTTGCAGATGACACCTAATTAAGTGGGAGTGTTGATCTGTTTGAGAGTAGGAAGACTCTACAGAGATCTGGGCAGGTTGGATCAATGGGCTAAGGTCAGTTGTATGAAGCTTAATAAGACCAAATGCCAGGTCCTGCACTTTGGTCGCAACAACCCCATGCAATGCTACAGGCTTGGGGATGAGTGGTAGAAGAGGACCTGGGGGTGTTGGTCTACAGCGAGCTGAACATAAGCCAGCAGTGTGCCCAGGTGGCCAGGAGCATCCTGGACTGTATCAGAAATGTTGTGTCCAACAGGAGGAAAGAAGTGATTGTGCCCCTGTACTCGGCACTGGTGAGACTGCACCCGTGTCCACTTTTGGGCATCATGTACAAGAAAGACACTGAGGTGCTGGAGTGGGTACAGAGAAGGGCAGCGAAGCTGGTGAGGGGACCGGAGAACGTGTCTTATGAGGAGAGGCTGAGGGAGCTGGGATTGTTTAACCTGAAGAACAGGAGGCTGAGACAAGATCTTATTGCTCTCTACAGCTACCTGAAAGGAGATTGTAGTGAGGCCAGTGTTGGCCTCTTCTCCCTAGTAACTAACAGCAGGACAAGAGGAAATGGCCACAGGTTGCTCCAGGAGAAGTTCAGGTTAGTGTTAGATTGAATTTCCTGACTGAAAGAGCAGTTAAGCATTGGAACAGGAAAGTGGTAGAATCACCATCCCTGGAGTTGTTAAAAAAATGTGTAGACAAGGCACTTTAGGACGTGGTCCAGTGGTCATGGAGGGGTTGGGTAGAAGGTTGGACTTGATAATCTTGGAGGTCTTTTTCCATTCTATGATTCTATGAATATCAAGGAAACCACCTTTGAAAGACAACTAGATTGGTGATGAGGAAGCATTTCTTTACCAAGAGTATGGCCAAACACTGGACCAGTCTTCCTGGAGAGGTAGGCAATGCCCCAAGCCTGTCAGCGTTGAAAAGGCATTTGGACAGTGTCCTTAACAACATACTTTAATTTGGTCCACCCTGAATTTGTCAGGTAGTTGGACTGAATGATTGTTGTAGATTCCTTCCAACCGAAATAGTCTATTGTCTAACCTATCTCTTGCAGCTGTATTACTGATATGTGGAGAAGACAGTGATGTTCTGCAAGCCAATGTTAAATTCTGGCAAAGCACCCTTTGGCCAGTGAGTCCTAGCAGTATGTCAGTCAATCTGATGCCATCATAGCCCAGAAAGATGTACTCCATATGAATTTATCACTGGAAGATGGCTATAAACCTCTGGAGTCAAGGCCGCGGGTGATGGTGCTCTTCTTATCTCTGTTGGGCATTGCAGCAAAGCAACTTGTAAAAATAGCATGAGGTGATGCCACTTAAATATGATAAAAGAAAAAAAGTCAATATGGTGAAAAAGAAGGCTAGCCTTTCTCTATGTGAATTTTTCTTGATGACTGGAAAGGCTTAGTCAACTGCAGCAGAAGTCAGTGTTCTCTCCCCTAGAAAAAGGAAGATGTTGAGATGGCCAAGTGGTCCACAGTGAAATGAGGCAGTGCAAGACCTGAAGCAAATTTCTCCGAGTCAGGTTGAAGGAAGATGCACATTTGGCAAAATCTCAAAACCTCGCAATGGTAGTGGGAAAGAATACAAAGGAAAAGCCAAAAAGACACCACATCATCAGGCTAAGAAGGAGCTCAAGAGGTGAAACTGTGCAATACACTGGAATGCAACTGCAAGTTATGGCGGAATGTTATAACAGTGTCCTCTATTCTCAAATAGGGACTAGTGGAGCAGGAGAAAATGTGGTTTCTAACTCCCCAAACATACCAAGGCTATTTTGCAGGGACTTGTAAGCTCAGCTGGCCCGAACGTCTGTTCTCCCAGGAGGGCTTTTGAGTTCATCCTCAGCTTTGAATTGTCTTGGAGTGGTGGCAGGGTTGACTTTCATCAGTTTAGAGGGCCAGCCTCTTGATGCACTGTATTTGATTCCCACTTGACCACTTAAGAGACACACTGTGCAAAACCTCTTGGACAACTGTGCATTTCACCCTGCACATTCAAGGGAGATGAGTGCATCCTCTCTGTTAAACTGCATTTTATATCCACAGGAGATAACAACGTTTGATGAAGATTGCATTATCCCTATTAGTAAAAGGGAAAATTCTAACATCTCATGTTATTGCACACAGTGGAATCTAATTGTTTATTGAAGTGTTCGTGTTTCAGGCAAAACTTGCATGTTCATGAGTGTCAGGGTATCACATTCACTTAAAGAACAGCTATACTGAGGTTTAGAGAAAACCCTGTATCGAGCTATGCTACATTTAGCCACAGTACATCATGTACAGGAAATGCTGTGGAATCTAAAGCTAGAAAATTTGTTGTAAGAGCATTCTGGGTGGTTTATTTAAGTCAAAACCCTGGTCTTGCATGCACTGTTTTATTTAAAAGCAGAATGGCTTTCACAGTGTTACTATGATACAAATGTTCTGCGCTGATGTGAGCTGATTTAGGGAAGGAGGTTTGGGGAGAGGAAGAGGGAAAGGAACTGGTTTGTTTGGGAGATATATTCTTTTTGTGCCTGCAATACTGATAGTAACCAGGTCTCATAGAGGACTGATGCCCACCTTGTTCACTTAACAAATGCATCTCAGAGTTTAGCATTTGAAGTGTAAGGCTTTTATTATCTTTTTCCTGTGAAAGGATACAAGCTGTCCCTTGACTTGTCACTCTGCTTACCCTGATAAGATCTGCAGCAATTTTACTCTAACTTTTCCCTCAGAAAGAAAGCAGAAAGAGCAGCAAATTCCTTCTGGTTCTGTTCTGTAGTCAGTTTCCTCTGAAAGCAACTGCTGAGATGCTCATAAAAAAAAAAGTCTTACAACATTTATTGGCATTAAGTGCCTATAAAGCAGGACATGATCTGGAGGAAGCCATTACATTTTCTAGACTCTCAAGGGCACAGTCAGAGCAACTGCTTGGACTGCAAAGGGTGACTATTTACTTACTAAGTTAAAACTGTATGTCTCAAAAAACAAGTAAGTCAACTGAAAAAGAAGCAGAATCAGGAAATTATGTTTACAAGGTGCATATCCTCTGACTACACAAACCCATTACATTGAATACGTGGAAATCCTAATTTGTAAACAAAATCAAATGGAAATGCTCAGGAGTACCTTTGATTAAGTGTTTTGCCTCACACTAGGTAATAAACATTGTGCCTGTTCAGACTTAATGGGCTGACTCCTATGTCTCCAATCCTCTCAGTAGGGATATGGGGGG
>JANIJG010016695.1:0-21080 GCA_024611175.1 Megaceryle torquata | reverse complement strand
CTGCCAGGCCCCTTGAAGTCCTGAAAGGCCCCCAGAAGGTCTCCCTGGAGCCTTCTCCTCTGCAGGCTGAACCCCC
Source organism: Megaceryle torquata (assembly GCA_024611175.1). Lineage (NCBI taxonomy): Eukaryota > Metazoa > Chordata > Aves > Coraciiformes > Cerylidae > Megaceryle > Megaceryle torquata. Next base: position 21,004 of record JANIJG010016695.1, on the reverse strand, counting down.
CAGCTCTCCCAGCCTGAGGGCTTCCAGCCCTCACAGCATCGCTGGGGCTGTAGCCAGGTGACACGATGCCAGCATCATGCTGTAGTGAGTTTCCCATCACTGAGTTTTTGGGTAAAATCCCTGTTGACAATCCCACATGGTTCTAGGAACACGCTAGTTCCTCTTCTTTCATCTTAATGCAGTGTTAACAACTCAGACACCCATGGCAATCGTTCTTCCTTTTTTTGTAAAACCCCAGCCCTTGGAATCAGGTGGTAATGTGAGAATTATTTTCCCTGTTTTGTTTTGTTTGTTGAAGTGTGTTTTATGCTCTGCTGGCTGCAGATAAAAGCTTGGAAAGGAGAAATGAATCACAAGCCCAGACGAAAGTGAAAAGGACCTCACTTTTAATAAAACTTACATTTAATAAAACCTACTTTTAATACAACTTTTTTTTTTTTTTTTTAATCTACATTTAATTTTACAATTTTGTAGCTACTCTCTTGATTTGGAGACAAAATGGATGGAGAGGAGGTTGCCACATGTCCTTTTACACCAGGATTTGCTGTTATTTTATTCTGATCTGACTTGTGATAAAGATTAGAACGTTACAGTCCATGACAAACCTGAAGCTTTGGGACTTGTTTGCTTCACGTGGCTGTTGAGCTCTTCATCATCATGCTGCCGAGCTCTTTTTGCCTGTGGCCAGCAGAGCCTGCGGGTTGCTCTGGTAGCAACACTCTGGTAGCAACCTTTGCACTGTGCCTCGGCGGAGTGTGCTGGGGACAAACCTAATCAATAGCTGGGGGCAAAGTCCTCTCCCTAGAGCGGGAAGAAGTAGATCTGTAAGTAACCCAAGATCATCAATGGGAAGATTCAAATGCTTTGGGTTTTGTTTTCTTCCACAGAAGTCTGGTGATCAGTGGAGGAAGCAGAGCTGCAGACCAGAGAGCCCCAGGGAGGAAGCTCTTGGAAGGTACCTGTGGGAGGCAGAAATTATGGGAGAGAAATTCCTCTTATGGCAGGGAAGCCTGAAATATGAGAAAAAGCTGAGAGAACTGGGTTTGTTCAGCCTTGAGAAAAGAAAGCCCAGGGGGGACCTTACCACCATGGTCCAGTATTTAAAGGGTGGCTACAAAGAAGATGGAGACTCCCTTTTTACAAGGAGTCACAGGGGAAAGACGAGGGGTAACAGGTACAAGTTACTGGGGAGATTCTGTTTAGACACAAGAGGAAAATTTTTCACAACAAGGGCAATCAGCCATTGGAACAATCTTTCCAGGGAAGTGGCAGAGTCCCCCACACTGGCCACTTCAAAGATTTGGCTGGACAGAGTGTGGGGCCATCTTGCCAAGAAAGGTTGGATCAGATGATCCTTGAGCTCCTTTCCAACCCAGTATTCCACAATTCTGTGAAATTAGATGAAAGACATTGTGCTGCCTGTGCTAACTCCCAAACCTACACTGTTAAGATATTGCAGTGTTCCCTCAGTAAGACAGCCCCGGGCTCTTGATACCTACCATGTAGATGGGTCGTGGGCTCCAGATCCCTACCATGTAGATGGGTCGTGGGCTCCAGATCCTCCTCGCATGGGCAACTGTGGCTTTGATGGCCCGGACAAAGCTCTCTCTTCATACTGCTTGCTGCTCGCTGGAATGGCTTCTGGGGATGTTCTTGCTTTTCTTACAAGGATCCATTGTCAGCGACTGCTCAAACTTTGCCCTGCAGGACAAAGAGACTGGCAGCATTTCAGTCTCCTCTCCAGCCCCTGACCTATCCCACTTCCTTTGCTCCCAAGACTTACCACCCCTGCGGCACCGCTCGCTGTGCGAGGCCCCTCTCCCTCACTCCCCCCCCCAAGGGCAGTCTCCACAGCGCTCCGAACGACTGTCACATAAATACTCAGGAAAAAGAAAGCAGGGGGGCTTATTTGGAGGTGAAGGATGGATATTCTCTACTATTATCACCAGCATCTGCCCTTTGTGAACAAGGGAGCCCTCCCCCCGCCGGCCTTTTCACCATGGCGGCCACACTCGGCTTTGTTTGCCTGACACGCGGCGCTGGCTGCAGAGCCCCATTCTCCCCTCGTCCTCCCTCCGCTCCCTGAAGAGCCCGCGCGGCTGTGCCGAGAGCGGGGAGCTCGGAGCACTGTCGAGCAGGAGAGCTGACAATCAGGGCCGGGAGACAACACTGCCTCGCACAATACCCCCCCAATTAGCCATTCATTTCTGCTTCCACTGAAATGGGGAGCAGAGCCCTTGTGCTGGGAGATAAAACAAGAACGGCTTCAATAGCGCTGATTTAAATTAGGTCAGGCTGGCTTTTGTGTGGCGGGGACCACACAATAGCAGTCACACGACTGCGGAGGGGAGCAGCATAAAGGAAAAGAGGCCAAGCGAGTGGCACAGATGCTCAGAGTTGGTGGGTGCTGGGAGATGAGGGGTGTCCGTACGTGAGCAGTAGCGGAGGGGCAGCCGCTCCAACCAGCGCCGTGCTGATAGGTAAAAGGGGGCACATGGTCAGCGGGGGACGGAGAGGTCAAGTTCTGGCTCCGCAGAAATAAAATTCTCAGCTGGTTCTGCCAGACCAAGGGATGCGAGAGAACAGCCACACACGCTGGAGAGTGGTCTTTGAGCCTAACTGGTTGTGAGGCAAAGGGGTGACAATAATGTTGACCCACAGCTTCCTCCCTGAGCACCAGTGCAAGCCCTGTCCATCATACAGGGGGGAGGGAGGGCAGAGGCCTTCTGGAGCCTTTGTACAAAGGGACTTACTCCTTGTGCCTCAGGCCCAGAGACACTGCTCTTCTTCTTGGCAAAAATATAAAAATTAAAAAAAAAAACCTGCACAGGGACAGTCATTTTTCTGGTGAAAACACCAGGTGAGGGTAGGATGGGTGTGAGGGAGCCCCAGGGACCTGGGCTACAATCCCCAGCATTGACCAGCACTTGCCGTTTCCTTCTTAAGTTCATGAAAAGTCCACACCCAGCCTGAACACCTGACATGCTGTGAAATCCTACACTCGGTTCTTTATCAATTGGTGGGTTCAGGGGAAAAAAAACCAAACAACAGCCCCTTCAAAATGGTCTCAGATGAGTGTCTGCCTGCCTTCAGAGAGAGGTCCTGGAGAGGAACGTATGCACCGGAGACTAGTCCCAGTTCCCCCCGGTATCGTTAATATCGGTACTGCTGTAATTACAGTAGTTATGCAGATGTTCCTGTTTATCTGGCAAGGGGAGGACATGAGAGCAGCACGTTGTCTGCGGCAATAACAGTGTGCACAGAGCTATCAATGAGCCTGATCTTTTCAGGCCAGGCTGAGCAAGCTGTTGTCATGGTCTAAATGAGTTTATCCAGGTAAATCCACAAGCAAGGGAAGGTCAGGTAAGTTAAAAAGCAAGCATTTTGCCCTTTAAGTCTCCCAGGGAGAAACTTCTCACACTGAATGGTCTTTTGTGACCCAAGACTGGACTTCTACATGTAACACTTTCCTGCAGCTGGCCAAAGAACTACTGATGGGAGAAAATGTGGGCATGGAGAAGACACAACCAGCTCAGTCTTTGGAATCAAAGACAACCTGATATTCTTTGGCAGTTGCACGATAAAAGTTGTAAGCAAAGATTTATCGTATCAACAAAATGTTTATTGCATTACAAAGTCATAATTTTCTTCCTAGAATTAGAAGTGTTGTAATTTCAACTACTGATAGTAAAAAAAAAATGGGTGAGCCAAAGAACTGAGCGCGCCAAAAGGAGAAAACCGGGTTAAACTTTGACTTGCCCATGACTCTTATTACAGGATCACAGGGGCTGGAAGAAAACTCTGGAGATCATCTAGAATGACTTCTTTTAAAACCCACGACCACTTAGAGTCATTCTGTGGGCCATCTTCTGACCCTTCATGCCCTCCATAGCTCACGGGTTGATTTAAACACGCCGCTTCCTACACCCCCCTCCTCCAGACAGTAGAATATTCAGTAGCCAGAAGCTGATATTGGAAAGATCCACACTAAAAATAAGTTGTCCTTTTTTAACAGTAAGTGTAATTAAAGCACTGAAATAGTGCCTGTTGTAAGGAGGTGGCCCTGAAGGCATCAAGCCAAAACAAGACATGTTGCTAAAAGGTACGTTCGCGTTCAGCCAGATGGTCAGAGCTTTGATGCATGAAGCACCAAGTGAAATTATCTACCCAGTTTATGTAGGAAGCCCGTCTGGAGCGACCATAACAGCCCTGATTTCTCTCAACATACAAATATATGGTTGCTAGTTTTCGCTGCTTTACAGCTACGCCGTTTGACGTATTTTTAGCCTTTTAGTTGCAAGAACACGACTGAACCGACACAACAACACAGTCCTACTTGGGTTTACTTTCCAAAGCCCCTGTCTGCACCACGGTGAAGACTGGAGGTGCCCAGGTACCAAAAGCAGTTGAACAGGGGAGGCACAAAAATCTGCATTATCCGATTTGTTCTGCGACTTCACTCCACTCGCTGCTACCCCCGGTGCCTCCCCCTGCGCGTGGTGCGGTACAGAGGGAGAAGAGGCCAGGTTCCAGCTCTATGGGAAACTCACAGATGTGATCCCTGCGGGTTCCGAACAAGAAGATGTAAAAATTACATATAATCATGCTAATAGTACACACATCTGTCTATATAAATAAATCAGAACCACACAATTAGGTATATTTAGCTAGAGATCATTGTTCTCGAGCAAATGGTGCGATCGGGGACGTTCCTGAGTTGGGATTTTGTAGATCCCAGTAGTACTGAGATGGACTCTATAACCTGAAACACTCATTTGCATCCTTCAGCTCTCCAGCAACCCAAAACCACTGCAGAAACAAGAATGTTTAGCAGAAGGATGGTTTATTCCCAGGATATATTTATTTGTTGGGTTGGATTGGAGTATTTTTTTTTTTAATTTATGATTATTATTTGTTCTGTTTATTTCTTCTTCTTTTATCAGCTCCAGCTGAGACAGGAGAGGGTGGGAGGAGGGTTTTGTTCCTCTGGAGATAACAGGAGGCTGTGTCTGTGCAGCCATGGTGACAAGATCCAGGGCGCTTTCTGGCTTCCAAGCAATTTGCTCCCCACCCCTGGCTCCCAAGTAAAAGTGGGGCAGAGAGAGAGGAGCTTTTGTTTCTCAAGTGCTTCAGCTGTTGCTACTAATTAAGCAAAGAGCTCTAGTGCCTTCCCACCTCCCAGGCCCAAGGAGGATCTAGTTGGGGCGAAAGGCGAGTCAAGAGGCTGCGCTGCTGCTGCACAGCGCCCTGCTCTCACCGTAAGGCTCTTCTCTTTCGTCCTTGCTCTGCCCCAGCCTGGCTGGGTGACCTGTGGCCAACCCTACGCCTCAGATTCCCTGGCTGCAGGGGGGAAGAAATGAGAGAGACCAGGCTCAGCACGAGGCCAGATGGAAGCTACCACCCTGCTGTTCAAGGTGTTATTATCGGTTTAATGCAATATGTTCCCAGCTTCTCAGACGTGCTGCCTATCAGCAGATTGCTCTTTCCTCTTCCAGCCTTCCCTGGATGTCATCCCCTTCTCTCTCTCTCTCTCCGAGATGCCAGCCCTTTCCCTGAGCTCTAACAGCATTTCCGCAACCTCCCCAGTGTGCCTCTTTTTAACACCCTCCAGCGTCACCAGAACGTGCTGGAGGAGCCAGATGAGCTGTCAGCAGCCAGAGATCAGGCAAATGGCCTTTGCACGGGGCAGTTGTGCTTTTTTTGGGCAAGGAGAGCAGGGTGGGTAGAGGGCAGAGTTGGTGGCAGCAGTGAGGGCTGGAGGGGAAGGAGCTACGGAGCCTCTGCCCAGCTCTGCAACAGGGAACACGCACAGTACTGAAGCATTGCACGCGTGTGGGAAGGACTGCAGAGAGGAAAAGAGGGTGGAGATGTGGAGAGAAAGAAAAAATAATAACAACATCAAAAAAAAGAATGCTGCAGGAATCCAACAGCCCACAGAATTGAGGCCTGAGCCCCAGCACAGCTCTGCAAGATGCCCTGTCACCGAGGACTGAAGTAGCAATCGAGGTCATGGCTGCTCCCCTGGGCCTCTGCACCCATTGAACTCCACTGGAGATCTTCAGCCCAGGAGCTCCCAGGGAGAAATTTAGGGCCTCGTTCAGGAACAGATGGTCTCCCTCTTGGGCCCCATCTGCCAGGCAACACCAGAGCAGTTGCTCTCTGCAGTGCTGAGCAGAATCTTGTTTACTTTCCCCTCATGTCAGCAAGGTGATATGTCGGGTAACTGAGCCTTGCTGTGCCAGGCCTGAATTTCCACGAGTGGCCAGGGCTCAAAGGTTCAAAAGTGTCACCCAAGAGCCATCTTTGAGAGGCCCAGACACAGTTGCATGAGCCAGCCCTGATCTAAACCAGGGTCCAGCCTGAGAACAGGGTTGTAGTTACAAGGGTCTGGAGCACAAGTCTTGTAAGAAGCAGCTGAGGGCCCTGGGCTTGTTGAGGCTGGAGAGAAGGAGGCTCAGGGGAGACCTCCTGGCTCTGACAGCTCCTGACAGGAGGCTGGAGCCGGGGTGGGGGGGTCAGGCTCTGCTGCCAAGGGACAAGCAACAGGACAAGAGGAACCAGCCTCAAGTTGCCCCAGGGGAGTTTTGGGTTGGAGCTGAGGAACAGTTTCTTCCCCTCCTGGGCTGTCCAGGGCAGGGGTGGAGTCCCCATGATTCCTGGAGGGGTTTCCAAGCCCCCCGTGGAGCTGTGGTGCTGAGGGCCAGGGGTCAGTGGTGCCCTGGCAGTGCTGGGGGATCAGTTGGACTCCATGATGTTAAAGGTCTCTTCCAACCAAAATGATTCTGTGATTCTAAGGGGCTGGAGAGATGTACCAGTACCTTACAGCTGCTCCTTCTGTCCCTGTGCGGGACATAAACAGTTTCCATCCACCAGCAACATCTCCAAACGGTATTAAATACACACAAAAATAGCAAGCGAGACCAGCTCTCCTTTAGCAGCACCAGCCAAGACCGCTGCAGCACAGCTGACAGAAGAGCTTTCCTAGGTTCTGGTCCCGAAGCCCAGTATCAAGGACCGCAGAGGATATCACCCATCCGTGTGCTAGAGCATGTTTTCCAGAGACCTTGGCCCCAGAAGTCAGGCTGGTGAGGTCCTGCTCTCTTAGGTTGCCAGGTTAGGCAGTCAGCTCTCTAATGGTGCTCGGTGAGCAGAGGGCACGGAGCATCACTTTATCCCTTCCCCTGAGGGTTCCCATCCACAGAGGCTCCGGCGCAGGATGCTGCCTCTGGCAGCTCTGCAGTAATCAGCCCAGAGGCTGAAAGTGGAAACTTTCTGGTTGCAGCCACTTAGTTTCATTAGAAGCATCAAAAGAGAAAACAGGCCTCAGGTGGGGCAGTGAGAGACAGGGACATGCGAGAGGTCAGGGAGAGGGAGTTTGGAGCTTTGTTTTCCAGGCTGGAAAGGTAGGGAAGAGGGGCAGAGAGACAGCCTGAACTAGAGCCCGTCGCTCATTTTGTTCGAAGCGCTGCCAGGAGGTCCTGCAGCTCCGTGAAACCGGCTCCAACTCTGCTTCACAAGACCAGAAATAGGTTCGAGCAGAAGCCCCATCCTGCTGCCCTTAGGCTCCTTCCCTGTCCCGAAGAATTTTATCTGTATTTTGTTTGAAAAACCTTACACCCTAGAAATTGTATCCCCTTCCCCATGCTCTGTTCCAGAGCTTTGTTGTCCCTGTCACGGCAGAGACTTTTGCCTGATGTTTTGCCTAAGTCTTCCCCATTCAACACAAACACGATACTGTTCAGAGGGAGAATATTAAGGGCTGATGTTGCTGCCATAATAACGTATTGATTTCAGCGAAGCTGAGCTCAATGGAGAGGAGCCAGCCCAGCCTCCCTCCATCCCCCTTGTGCCCCAAGAGGCTGTTTTGTGTCAGACTAAATGCCTCTGTAAGTGCCTCTCAGCTCTGCGCTCATCGTGAGCCGTTCTGTGTAGACACAGAGAAGTGGACAGGGCACAGGATCAGGCCTGTAACCACATTTCCTCTCAGCAGCGGGGATTTTATCAGCCTTGGTCTCCCTGGGCAGTTGGAACTGGGTGGCTGTGGGCTCTCCTGAGTAGACCTCACAGCCCAGCCAGGCTGGAATTGGTCTTGGCCCTTGGCTCCTCTCCTCTCATTTCATCCATGTCCTCACCCAAGAGCAGAAATTAATTCCCCTGCACACCTCTAAGCCCTGTTTTCCTGCATAGATTGCTCACTGAGCCATCTCAACCCACCAACGCGTGCACCCCGGTGACTTTGGGAGGGCTGTGGGAGTGGGGCAGAGCTGTGCACATCTGGTAGGCAGGTAGTGGTTGGGGGTTTGCTCGCTGGCCAGGAGCAGCAGCTGGGATCTTGAGAAAATCCATCATTTGATGACTCTCTTGGGGTTAATTCTGCCCCACAGTGTCTCCAGAGCTGAATCTTGCACCCAGCACCCTTTCCTCTGTGGGTAGCAGCATCTCTACCCTTCTCCCCATCTGGGGAAGAGATCTGTGTCTCAGAGGGGATCACCACTGTTAACAAGATGCCATAGGTCCTGGAGACCAACATTTGTGCCTCTAGTTCTCACTGCCTCTGCAACAGCTTTCCCTAAAAGAGAAAAGGAGAGCTGAATGTTTGATGATGGCCCTGACATAGCAGAGCTGTGACTGAGCTTGTAGTTGAGCTAAGATTGCTGAAATAGAAGGCAGGGCTCTGAGTGGGGTTGTTAAATACTGCAGCAGCTCCTTGATTCTGCTTCTGTTTCCACCAGTGACCCTGGCCAGAGCCTCTTGCCTTTGTATTTCTCTTTGTTCTGTCAGAGAGCAGGGATCTGCAGCAAGAGACCAGCAGCTATTTTGATAAATGAGGCAGGAAAAAGTGACCAAGAGATCCCAGAAGAACAGATCCCAGCTTCCTGAAATCCCACTCTTGAAAAAGTATTGCCAACTTGTTTCTGGTCGGTGATCTTGTGGAGACAGATGTTCTATTATTCCCACATTGATAAACAGCTGTTTTTATGTGAGCTCCTGTCCACGAGCTGTGTGTCTTCCAGTTAGAAGGGTTTGTTTGCTAACCTTGGAGATTCAGCAGAAATAGTCACATTTGGAGACACCTGCACCATTCTCCAGCGAGCTCTGCCCCGAGATAAAGAGGAGCAGGACAGGGAGCCTGGTCAGCCAGGAGATGGAGCAGCTTGTCTCCTCAGCATGGTGCAAGCAGGCGACCGGGGAGAGAAAGCCTGGGCCCTTAGCAGGCTCTTCTCTTTGATGGAGCAGATGTGACTGCTTTTTTATGCCACAGCCGCTGTGTGTTTGCAAAGAAGCAAAAAAGGCTCACAGATCCGTGGCTCGGGGCTGGGACACGGGGCCTTTCATTTTCTTCAAGGGCTCTTGAGGAAGATCTCGCTGTACCTGCTTGGAATTAATTCTGCCAATCCCGGGTACGATCACGGGCTCCCCATGCTGAAGTTCAAGAGACGCCTTCCATTTTCTTTCTTCTGCCTGGGACAATTGATATTCTGGGACAGAGCTGATCCTGATGAAGGCTTCACGGGCCTGGCTTGGACCCTCCAGGAACAGGCTTCTCCCTGTCCCGCTGCAGCAGCTGCTGGCTGACAGCTTTATCCCATTCCCCAATGCACATCCCTATCCCCCAAGCCTGAGGACCCCCACTGTCCCCCATCAGCAGAAAGTGCTGTTCTGTTTGGGGCTACCTCAGAGCTGCTGGCACAGCAAAGCAGTTTTGTTTTTGGCTGAGCGCTCGGTATCTGAGCTCTCATGTGGTTGGAGCCCATTTTTTTTGTAAGAATGAAAACAGTGGATTAATGAGCTGCTCGTGGCTAATGTGCAGGGTTTCTCAGAACTGGTGCTATTAGAGCCCCAGCATCATGTAGGAGGTAAATGGCAGCACATGGTGAATAAAGCAGTGATATAATAGGTTTAAGTAGTCCATTTCCCTTTGGAGTGTTACTGATAACATGCCCAAATGCGTACAAGACCGTTCCCTTAATGAATAAGACCACTCTCTGGCAGAGCACAGGCTGCAGCTCCTCATAAGGGGGTTATTTTTCATCATTTTAATCCAAAAAAAGGGCTTGGGTATTTGAGTTGGAGTGGCGTGCAGGGTAGGACAGAGGCAGCAGGGAGGAGAATAAATATGGATGAGAGTAGAATGGGAAAAGAAATGAGGAAGGGACGTGAATAAATGCAGAACAGGCAGGTTGTGGTTTGAACCAGGATGGTCTCCAGGAACCCCAATAAGAGGAACTCACACCTAGACACACACAGAGAGTAGCTACCAGACATTTCATCTTGAACATTGGAAGGGACACATTTCTTTGGAAACATCATTGTCCACTGCTAGAAGGGAAAGGCTAGAACACATACCACTGTCAACAGGCCAGTGCTCACTATGACCTGCCTGACATATTCCATGACCAGACATTGCCTTTTGCCTCCAGTAGTCCCAAGCTGGTCAGAATTAGTATCAATTTTTGATGATTCTACCCACACCAGTGGTGATTCTACCCACACCAGTGGTGATTCTACCCACACCAGTGGTGGTTCTACCCACACCAGTGGAGTTTCTCAGGACTTGGCCTCTCTGATCATCACAGTGCTCATTCATTGCCAGCCCAATCCTGCACTAGTTCAGCAACTGTCAGCTTGTTAAGAGACACTCCACGTTGACACCACCGCGTGTGAGAGCAGAAATTCCCTCTACACCTTTCCTCAAACCCAGTTTCTTTTCTCCTGGGAGGGGTATGTGGAGCAGCACTGCCTGAAAAAGCCCTTGGAGCACAATGGCCACGTTTTCTGAATTTCCTTTCTAAGCAGCGTGGTGGGATCTGAATCGGTCTCTTAGTCGTGCCAACTAATGCCTTGTTTTCACCACCTTCTTCTGGAATCTCTCTGCAGAGGGGACACTGGGTTCAAATCCACTGTCAAATGACCCTAAATTAACTGTTTGGAATTTACCACATGAGGTGAGTTCCAGGGCGCTGTAATTCTGTCGGGATCTAGGGACAACAGCATCTCATTTGTAGCAGAATAAATGGGATGAAGGTGCTGAAGGATCAGGGTTCCTGAACGATTACTAAGATCCCTCCGAAAGCCTAAACTGGTGATTCACGGTACGTTTAGGAACATGAACATGGGCTGATCCACAGCAGACGTCCTTATCTCAGTGCACTGGCCCTGGTGGTAAGTAGAGGAGGATCCTTAGGGCAGTGTACAAGGGTATATAAAGAATGAGGCTTCTCCTACGTGTAGTTTTGTAGCTTCCAGCAATCTGCGAGGACTGCCTGGATGTTGCATCCAGACTATTAAGTTTAATCACCACCGATAGACCAAACCTCCATAAACTAAGGTCTAAAACCTTTTGAACCTCTTTATACTTTCAGTCTACACAACATCCTGTGGCCAATGAGCTCCAAAATTTAATTAGGAGCTGTGTGAAAAAGCACTTCTTTTTGTTTGTTTTAAACTTGCCTGGTAATTTCACGGCGGCACCAACTTCTCCTATTGGGAGAAACAGCATCTGAAATATCTAAGGGACATAGAATCCCAGATTTTATTGGAAGGTCATGTGATTTTGACTTCTAAGTGTTAAAATCACTTCTGCAAATGGAACACAGGTTCTACTTTTAATGCCTATGAAAATATTGCCTCTGGTGCTCGTGTTTACTCTTCAGCTTGTTTTTATTTATTTTATTTTTTCCTTTAACCTCTGCTGACAAGCTGCTCTAGCCCCTGACAGATCTAGTTCTCAAGCTTCTTGTTTACTCAGTTAGCATGAGCTTTATTTTCACAATACTCTCCATTTAGCTGTTTCAGCAGTTGAGAGTCTGTTGCTCGAGACACGAACACGAACTCAACCAAGGACAGGCAAGTTTGTCTGAATGACCTTTTCCTCCTCATTATATTTGCGATGCTCTCAGTGTCACAAGTTCAAGTACATGCACACGGAGTTTAATACAACAGAGAGATAAAGGCAGGGAGATAGGCTTCCACACTCTCCCCTGGGGCATGAACATATTCTGCTGCCGCTCGATTGTGCCTTTTGCAGACACTTCATTAGAAGTGTGTTCATTACGCGTAACCGTACCCTTGTACTTTCGCAGGCATGCACGCTCACGCACGTCATTTGAACACGGTGACACAAATATGCTGACCCTGACACAAATATGCCCAATTCTCGACGTCCACTTGTACAGAGATACCTTGACCTGAGGTCGTACAGAGACCTTGAACACCAAGCAGCTGTTCATTCGTAGCCTTTTTTGCCCTCCATGGAGTTGTGTCTTTCTGGTGGCATTGTTAACTTAGCCTGGCTTCTGCGCCGCCTTGAACATGCCTCCTCTTGCTTGAGCCTTTGAGCTTAGTCCAAATAGCATTTCTTCTCAAGCTGATACACCTCCTGCATCAAATGTTCTGATGTGGTGTAAAACCCAGTGAAGAGGCAGAGGAACCAGACCCTTTGAATCTTTCTCTTCCCATCGTGTAAATCCAATTTGCTACGTGAAGCCGTTAATATCTTATATTCTTGCAGGAATATGCTCTAGTCTGGAAGATGAAAGATAGTGGATAAGCATCTTCTGAGAGCAGTTTGATCTGGAGAGTTAGCAAGGATGCATTACCTGCCTGGGAAAAAGGGGGGAGATTTTGGCAGGTCAGGGGTGTGTGGAAACCAAGCGTGTTTGAGACGTGTTTCCCTGAGCGCTCCTGTCCTTCAGCAAAGCAAACCCTTGTGTCAGCAGGGATAAATCAGTGTTGCTCTACAAAAATCAGTTGAACAAAGCTGACTTTTTGCTGCCAAGGGTCAGGCAAATGTGATGTTTGTCTGGAAGCTGTCCTGGCACAGCACTAACCACCTCCGGAGCCTGGCTGGGGCTAATGCTTACCCCATGACTAACAAAACCCGAGTGGCGGTAACAAGCTGGGGAACTTACTGCTGGAGCACACAGTGCAGATACACACCCCCCCTTCTCCTCCATCACAGTGAAGGGGAAAGAGGAAAAACAGGCTGTTGTAAGCCTGCCCAGTATGCTTGGAAGGCTGGTATTACAGAACAGTGGTACTTGCCAAGTCAACTGTGTTTGCTAGTTCAGGGACTTTATTTTTACTGCCAAGAGCTGCTGGCCTGTGTACATGTGTGTAACACGTGCCAGGCTTGTGAGACAATGCGGCTACACCCCCTGCAGCTACGAGGCGAGGGAGATGGGATGAGGGGGTGTCCCTGTCAGAGGTGTTGGGGCGTGCCGGTGAACACCGAACGGACATTTACAGGTGCACGCACAGCAAGCGATCCCGAGATGTGCAGCACCGGCTACGCGAGGGACATGGAATTGCTTGAGAGAGTCCAGCGCAGAGCCACAAAGATGATGAAGGGAGTGGAACGTCTCTCTTATGAGGAAAGACTGAGGGAGCTGGGGCTCTGTAGGTTGGAGAAAAGGAGACTGAGGGGTGACCTCATCGGTGTTGATAAATACGTAAAGGGTGATTGCCAGGAGGATGAAGCCAGGCTGTTCTTGGTGACACCTGATGACAGGACAGGGGGCAATGGGTGGAAGCTGAGGCATAGGCAATTCCATGTAAACATGAGGAGGAACTTTTCACTGTGAGGGTGACAGAGCCTGGAACAGGCAGCCCAGGGGGGTTGTGGAGTCTCCTGCTCTGGAGAGATTCCAAACCCACCTGGCTCTGTTCCTGTGTGATCTGGTAGAGGTGACCCTGCTCTGGCAGGGGGGTTGGACTGGATGATCTTTCGAGGTCCCTTCTGGCCCCTGACATTCTGTGATTCTGTGATTCTGTGCTCAGGGTGAGCGTGGAGTAAAAGTGTGAGCGTGTGTGCACAACGCATAAGGGTGTCTCCGTCTGTGTGCAAACAGGGGAGAGCGCCTGCGAGCGAGGGTGTGGGTGTAAATCTGCAGGAGTGCGTGCGCAGAGGGAGACGCCTGCAAGTAGTGCAGAGTGTGTGCGTGTGTAAGGACGCGTGTCTAGAGGGGTGGCGTGAGGAGCAGCTGTGTCTGTAGAAGCTGCCACGCCTGTGTGTAGGCAGCACTCCGGCTGCGTGTGCCGGGAGAGGGATTTGGGGGAGGGAGATGGGATTGGTCTACGTGGGAGCTCTGTGCATAGGTAGGCTGGATTTGTGCGTGCAGTGGTGGAAAGATTCATGGGAACTGGATCTCTGTCCGTAAAGGTCTCTATAAGATGAGAGTTTTTAACCACACCTCAGGAAAGGGGTCTCCAATGCGTGATAGAGCTCCCCTGTGAGAGGAGGAGGATACACGGGGGCTGGGAGCATGTCTCTGTTAGCACGTAGCTGTTGTTTTGTTTGTGATGTGCCTTTGGTTTGATGGGGTGTATGTAGGACTGTGCAGGAGTGACGCGTGCGTGGGCTGGGATAGGTGTGCAGCAGCTCTGGCTGCATGCACAGGGGAGGGTGTGCAGGAGAGGGCGGCAGGGAGGGCTGAACAGAGGTAGCCCCATGGCTCAGTGGCTCTGCTCAGGGCTTTATCCGAGCTGCTCTGCCGCAGAGCATCGCTAAATTCAGTGCAGGCACTTTCTATTTTGGGTGTTTCTCTGCACACCTTTGCTCCTGTCTTCCACCCAGCTGGGTGTCAGGCCCTCGGAACCTGGGCTCTCCTGCGCTTGTTGAGGAGCATCGGCAGGAGAAGGAGCGGTTCCCTTGGAAACCTCTGGATGCCCAGCAACAAGTCGCTGGCAGCTGCCATGTGACCAGGTACATTAATCAGACATGTTGTATGAATCAGGTCAGCTGGGGCCAAAGTCCAGCTCGCTCCCCCTTCGCTTCATTGCTAATTACTGAGCTACGAGGGCTGCTCTGAGTAGGGGATGGAAAACAACTCGAAATAATTAAATAAAACAGTGACCTTTCCTGTTCTGGCTTCTAAGTTCATCCCAGACTTTCTCCACGGGAAAGATCTGTCCAGTCCTCTCTTCCACTAAAACAGATCTAGAACACAAATGAGTGAGGCAGGGGAGTCTCCCAGGGTGGAAAAGCCAGAGAGAATCAATCCGTGGTAGACGCAGTGAGTTTCCAGGTTCTACATTTCAAATGCATCTTTTGAATGAGTAACTCAGGCTTGAGACAATTTGGGTTTGACACCTCGTGTTCACAACTCAGATCCCTTTGAAAATCAAGTTTCTGAAGTCTCATCTGAAATTGATGGCCAGAATTCCTGGTTAGATGGCTCAGAGATGACTTGAGTCCAGAATCCTGGCTGGTATCTGTAAATGAAGAGGCTACAGCTCCCAGGAAAACAGGCAGTGCCTGTACACATCTCATCCCATGTCAACAACTGCAAAATGGCTGTTCTTCAAAGATGTTCAGCTGGAGGGTTTCTTCATCATCCCTTTTGTCCCATTTCTTTAACCTCGGTGAGCCCTTTCCCCATTTGACTTAGAAGCAGACGCTCAAAGGTAGGAGCTGGAGGAAAATCAGAGATGATTTTGTAGCTGCAGCTCTGGGCCAGGGGACAGCAATGCTTACCATACTGGGACTGGACTGAGGGCAAACTGGGAGAGTCTTGGTGAGCAAGTGAGGTGAACAGAAAATTCAGGCTGAAGGGATCCAGCTGGGGTAATAACAGCTGTAAGCATTGGGCTCAGTCTCCTACTCTGGAGCTCCTTTCTAGTAGGATCTTCTAAGGTCCCCAAGTCTCCCTGACCCTTTAACATGTCCTAGCGGGATTTGGGCACCCCTCAGCCTTTCCCGTTTTCAGTTCCAGCTCCCATCCTTTTCACATTTCCCCCAAATTCCTGCTTTGCCTGGACAAAGCCAGAGCAAAGGATCCCAGATTTGGTTCCTCGGTGAAAATCTCCCACAAACACATGTTCAGGGCCAGGCAGTAGTGAGGCTGTAGCCCCTCTTACCCGTACACCGGTCTGCGTTCTTCGTGCTGTGACTAATGCAGCACAAGGTCACTGGGTACTGTTCAGTTGCCATCTCCTTCAAGAGATCAGTGTTTGAGCTTCCCAGGGTAGTCACTGATTCATGTTGAACACAGGTACGTTCTGCTCAGAAACATCTTTTATCTGAGCCAATGACAAAAATACCTCAGTGGCCAGTCAGGTTCTCAGCTGATGTGAATCAGCCAAAGGATTTGGCCTGTAATCCAAATACTGGGGACCAGGAAGGAAAAAAGAGTTGGAAACAGAGCACCTGGCTTTCTTCTGATCACGCTGTAATTTGAATAGCATCTGATGCCACTTGAAAATGGGCTTTCTTCATGTCATCTGCTTTTGGATTGAGCTCGTACGAGCCCAGCATTTTCCCGCAGGAGGTCTGTTCCTATCAGGCAGCAGCTTCCCCAAAGCAGAACTGAATATGGATCTCAAGTATTATCTAGACCGAGTCTTTGACTTTGAACCATTTTGCTTTCCAGCTAATTAATGTTACAATCGATTATTATTTTTCCTTTGGTATCGTGTGATAATATACCCTGTGCACAGGATACACCAGGAGACAAAGCTTTACCCCAGCCCTCCGACCATCTAGGGCAGTCTTGAAGAACTGGTGTCTGCAGGCTGTGTATTTGCAGTCTGAGAGGCACCAGAAATCCATCCCAACTGCCGCCCCCCAATCAAAGTCACAAGCGTCTTGCATGTTCCTGGCAGTGAGGGTTAGGAAAGAAATTTGTTTTCACTGGCGAGTGGTTTGTTCTTTGGCACACTCAAGGGAATAACTGTCTGGCCTCCTTGCTCTAGGAACATCAGAGCACCAAGTGGATGGTAGCTACTCAGATCTAGTCTGCAAGTCAGCTCAGTATCTCCGGGAAGGAATGGAGGGCCAGGGTTTTGTGTAAGCCCCAACCCCAGGATGATAACAGCTGGGAATTTGGGGTGAAACTCGGCTAATCCATTGGGCTTGGAAATCAGAGAGTATGAGCAACACGGGCTGAGGATATTATGGTGGGATGGAAAGAACAGGCCGTGTAGGGTTTGGTCCTGGGAGATGCCAAACACCTCACTCCCACCAAGCAAGCCACGCATGTCCTTGCTGAGGGGCAGGAGAGACCCCTCTGGCTCTCCCGGCCAGCTGTCCCACCCCCGCACACGCACATGGGGACAGCTCCTTAACCCCCTTCCCCGCCGCTGCCCCATTTCCAAGGGCTCCAGGCCTCGCTGCCCCACTGGCCAGACCTGTTGCTATCTGCCACCCCTCCTCCGACCCGCCTTGACGCGAGGAGGAGACTCTTACACTGAAGCGCCGGCAGCTCTCCATGATGTAATCTGTGCAATCTCGGCCTTCGCAAGGAAAAGCCGCCTCCCGTTGGCCAAAGCGGAGAGTCCCCGCCTGGGTGCTCCTCCCGCCGCCCCCCCCACCCCCGCCGTGCCTGATAAAAGCCCCGAGGCAGAGGCAGGGCAGCTTTCCCAGCCCCTCTGCTCGCAAAGGTGACCCGGGGACAGGTGAGCTCCAGCGAGGGGGCTCGGCCGGGGGCTCGGCCGGGGACACAGCAGTGCCTGGGGGAAGGAAGGAGAGGGGCCCTCCGGCCACCTGTGGAGCCGGTCCCGCCGCTGCCAGGGAGCCGGACAACTCCGGGCTGGGCAGAGGGACCCCGGCCACGGTCCTGGGGGGAGCTGCGGTGTCCGGGGGGGTGCTCAGGGGAAGGGTCCGGCCTCTCCCGGCCCTGGCCCTGGGGGCAGCCGAGGCAGAGGGGAAGGGGAGCGGCGGGAGGAGGGCTGCGATGGGCTGGACTGGGCTGGACTGGGCTGGGCTGGGCGGGCTGCGGAGAGCGGATCAGCACCGTGGACAGCGCCCGAGCGGCGCGGCCCGGGCGGGAAGCGGGTACCGGGCACCGGGCACCGGGCACCGTCACTGGGCCCGGCTGGTCGGGGCAGGACTCCCCTCGTGGGGACCATTAGCCGGTTCTCCTCCCAGAGCCTGGGAAGCAATGCAGGACTGCTCGCTGGGGACAGACTGGGCCAGGGTGAGTCCAGTCCCTCAGGGGACAGTGGCAGGGGTCTCTGGCCGGGGGAGGACAGTGAGCTGGGAACGGGAGTGGGCACAGCCCCCGTCAGCTGCTTGCTGCCCGGTGTGGAGGCAGAACCACCCGATCCATTCCATGGTCCAGCTGCGGTCCGTGGTCCATGCGAACGCTGGGAGGTCACCGCGCTGCCCTGAGAAAGGCACCGGGGAGGCTGCGACTGGGAAAGCTGGGGTCTATCTGAAAGCCAAGGGTGCAATGGGGTGGGAAGGGAGATTGGGGTAGTTTGAGCTGTTCAATTGAGCAGCCCCAACAGCGCCGGGTAAGGTACAATCACAGCTTCAGGCCTGGGGTACAGCAGGGGCTGAAATAATTCCATAAACCAAGAGTGACTGTATGGATCTGGCTGGAATCCACACAGTCCCTATACCCCTATATCAAAGCTTAACACTGAAAAACTCCAAATTATTGTTTTGATAATATGGTGAACTGGTAATCTCTGTATAAAGTTGCTCTTAAATTCTCTGATTTATAGGAGAAATAGAAAAGAAATAGGATATTTCACCAAGATGCTGTTGGGAGTAAAATCTTTGGCGAACAGTGATTTGAAAATATTTTTTCCTCCGCAGTTTAGTCGATCTGAGTGCTCAACATTTGTCTTGCTTTAGTGGTACCTTTAGGGTCCGTTGACAGATTGTGTTATATGTATCATAATGGATTTGTTCACAAAATGCTTACCCCAACCCCCCCCCAATCGAGCGGGATCAAATTAAACAAAGTTTTATTTTTCTGCTTTGACAAAATTAGAACAACAATATATTTAACTCTGGCTCAACTCAGAAATTTGAACAAGCTGAAATCAAACATTTTCTCATTAAACCTTAGAAATATTTAAGAAAACAAACACACAAACAAACAAAAAGATAAAATGTTGAAAGCAAAGTGTTTGAGCACTGTGGAAATAAAGCATTTCATATCGCTGTTGTCAGCTGAAGTGATTTGCTGCATTTGGTTTATCTCCATTTTTTGGAGGCTGAGATTATTCACTAAACAAATCGAATCCCTTTTCATTGGAAATCCTCACCCAGCTCTGCTCAATGGATGTTTAAATACTTTGCTCAACAAGACGATAGAATCCAAGGCTGAGGTTGTCCCCATCTCCTGGCTTTACACCTCTATTTTCCTTAAGTAATGTTGTTCTCTGGGAGGAAAAGGAAACCAGCTGGTCTCCATTTTAAGGAAATCCTTTGCTCTTTCAGAATTAAAATTTTTTTGGGGGAAAAAAAAAAAAAAGACGAAACACTTGCAAAGGAAGTTGTTATTTCCCTTAAGGCCTTGAATACACCCACAGCCTTCAGAGGTATACGTTCTATACATTGACCCAACTAATGGTGGGAACGCTTGGCTGTGGAATTTGAATGGGGAGAGCTCTTTCTGTTCTCTGTAAATCTTCTCCTTCAGTTCAGGGCCCGCATGGTGACACCGTTTCTGATCTTTCTTCACTGCAACATAACGCTGAGGTTCAGGTGGTGTCCAGCTTTGTCTCTTCCAACATCAGTACAAGGGCTTTTCCCTTTGAAGTTCAGCTGTAAAATAAGGAGAAGAAATGTTCTTCCTCTCCCTCCCCAACACAGGGCAAATGCAAAGAACTTGAGGAGAAGCCAGAAAATTATGTTGCACCAAATACCTACTGCTGCTTTTATGTGTGCATCTCCCCGTTCTGGGAAATTGCCTAATCAGATTTCATATTTAATACCAGAAAAATATTATATATATATATTAGGACAGATGATATCATAACCTCAAAGCTAACTACATTTTGTATTGCTCAGAGCGTATCACTTAATCGAAGTCACGTCCCAATTTGTTTAGGGCATATTTTGTCACCTTCTTTTTTTTTACTGGTGATTTTCTGTAGGTCTCAGAACAAACACATCTGGTAGAAAGATACAATCCTGTCTCTTTTCTGAGAAATCCTAATGCAGAGGTCTCTGAAGAACAAGGGATTCAGGGTAATATCTGAACTCAATTCAATTTAACTCCCGAGCCTTAAAGTAGCCAGCAAAATGTGTAAACTGGAAATCAGCCTGACAGGAGGCTACCACATTGCTTGCTGGAAGGAAACAGTTTCAGTTTTGCTAGAAATAGCCACTGTATAGATTTTTGTTATTTAATTTTGCTAAAGGCAGGATCCTCCTTCCCCTTTCCTCCTCCCTCAGAGACACAATGTGTTCCAGTCCCTGGGTCTTGCACAAATATTTGTCTGCGCGTTGCCTGCCACTCCAGTAATGAGCTGCTTTTCCACTGCAATCATGGCATCTGGTAGGGTTTCAGGCTGTGAGTCGCTGGGAGACTGGGAGGTGCTTGGGAATCTCATCAGGAAAACAGAGAGTGGATTTCAGACGCAAGATCTGCAACAGCTTTTGAGCTTGGATAAACACGTCGAGGTTCTTCTCTCTTTGGCAGAGATTTGTAACGCCCCAGACACCTGAAGCTGGCAGGCGGATGTAGGCGCTGCGCCCGCTCCAGACACCTGCATTCACGCGCAGTTTCACCGCCGCTCTCTTCCGAGCACCTGCATTCACGCGTGCAAACCGCGCGTGTGGCTGCGCACCGTGGCCCGCTGCTGCACTGCGACACCCGCGTGCTCCTGCCTCGCCCCGTGCTCTCCGCTGGGCAGCGGGAGGTGAGGGGTCTGGCTCAGCCAGGCATTGAAGCACCTGCATCCCCCCAACCTCAACCAGTTCAGCAAACACTTCAGTAGGGTTTAGATGTGCGAGTGAATCAGGGCCAGAATAAGATCTTAAGGACCAACTCTGAGCAAAGAATTTGGCTTTTCTGTTCACTGAAATCAATGGGAGTTTTCTCCTTTAAGATATCAGACCCCTCGAGAGCAACCCACTACTAGGAAAGCAAAAGAAATAAACCTGTGAAACTACCTTAAGGTTCTGATAAGGACCCAAAGCACAGAAGAGATGCAAAGCAGGTGATAAAATCGATGTGACCATTCACTGTGAGTGACAGAGCCTGGCCCAGGCTGCCCAGAGAGGTTGTGGAGTCTCCTGCTCTGGAGACTTTCCAGCCCCACCTGG
>JANIJG010016694.1:37753-68362 GCA_024611175.1 Megaceryle torquata | reverse complement strand
GGTATGGTTGGACTCAGTGATCTAGGAGGCCCTTTCCGACTATGAATATTCTGTGATTCTGTGATTCTGTGAAATGTTCACGCCATTCAGATACATTTATGATGGCACAGCTATTTTTAAAGATATTAAGGTAATATTTGTTAATATTCTTATTTTTTTATAATGGATTACAGAATTAGAGTTTCTCCTTAAATTTCAGTTTTGTTTACATAGCTTCTTACTGGTATTTGTTGTTTTTTGAGATGGCTTTTATTAAGGACGGTGAAGGATCTTAGGACATTTCTGAGAGTAGGAAAAGGATTATAGCAGTAAGACATTAAGATTTGTATCTTTGAATTTTGGTCCATTAATGGTTATTGGAGAGGGGCTGTTTATTCATAGGTATGTTGAGTCTGACCCAACTAATTGCAGCCATAAAGGTAACAGTTTTCAAATGGGGAGCTGAGGGTTTGTGTAAGTGCTGCCTGGTTTTGTGTGAGCAGGAAATCACCTTCATTCTGTGTTGTTATTGTAATATAAAGGTGGACTGCTCACTTTTTCTGGAAAAATTTAATTAAGTTTGCTTAATATTTACTCATCACTACCTCGAGTTGCACTCTCAGATTGTTTTCTGACAGTATCTGGTGATGAACAGCAGCGAATCTTGTGGTGTTCTCAGCCCAGATAGCTGTTTCAGCTTTTGCAGTACAGGTCTTATCCCCAACAAAGCATAATTGTTACTGATTCACTTACTGAGTGTCCTAGCAGAAGTTAATAGTTAGAGGCAGTTTTGCACTTTGGAGGAATGCAGTGTTGAGTTTCTCAGTGGCGTTTATAGAAGAGCTGTAGTTCATGTTCAGGCTTGAAACGGGCACATGTATTTGAATAAAAGCAATCTGAATAGGGTCATAGAAAAGGGATTACAGATGATGCTGTATTCTTTATTTATTCTTTTTTTTCTACATGTAAAACCTTTATGTTGAAGGCAAGATTCTTGAAATAAAATTTTTAAATAAAAAACAAAACAAACTTTTCTGGGAAAGCTTTACAGTCTATCTGATATGTAGTTAAAAAAATATTAGGAAATATCCTTTGTGTTTCAAGGGATTTTTTTTTTTTTTAATTTTTTAAATTTTTTAATAAACCCTTGATAAGCCAGTCCCCCAGAGATAAGCAGAGAAGTGTCAGATGCAGGACAAGTCTGCTTTCCCAGTCCAGAAAGAGATGAAGATTTGTGGCCCTTTTGAAACTCAGGCTTTTGTATTTCATGCTTATAGCATCACAACAGTAACGTACACTGGGGGAGCAAGAATTTTGGAGGAGCAATTAGTGATAACACCCATTAAAAAGTTAGCCTATTAGGGTATGTTTTCATAGCAGAAGGTAAGTGTGACTGTAGCAGGAGCCAGTAACTTTGTCAGCATGTGTAACAGGAGCAGTGAGGATCTGGCAGTATGGTCTGGCAGCTAGACTATTGTCCTTTTAAAAGGCTGTACCAGGCATTACAGTTGCCAGTTCCTGATGAAGGCTGTTCAGCAGTGTCTTCACTAATATTCTCACCTATGCGAACTAAATTAAAAGTGAGATGAATGCTCTGATATAACCACATTTTCATTTTATGTAGATCAAGACAGGCTGCAACACATTTCTGCTAGACAAGGTTAAGAACTCTCTGCTGTCCCCGAACAACAGTGTTCTAATTAAACAGGAGTATGGTAAGCAGGTTGTTTCCCTGCTTAGACCAGCTGAAAATTAACCCTTTTTTTAACCATTATTTTATTTAATTTTACTTTATTTTATATTTTCCCTTTTTGGAAGGACTAGTTTCCACTCAGACCAGTTGTCTGAAGTGTCTCACTACACGGCACAAATTCTAGTGCCGGTATGGAGAAATGGATGGCAGTGCATGGCTTGGGACAGGAGGAAGACAACACTGTAAATTAGTGGCCTCAGTGTACAGGAACTGAAGCTGCTGTAGAAGCACATACTTAGATTTGAATGGTTTTAGGTATCTGTATCGCAGTTATGGTTTTGGGTCTTTGTTTTTAAAGAAAAATAAAAGAAAAATAAAAGAGTAAGAACACCAATTCTGAACATAGTCTCTTAGATCTAATGAATACACAACAACTTTTGCTGTTAAGATTCAGAAATGAAAAAGTAACTGGTAATGACTATTCAAACAACATGGAAACTATTAGTTAATGAAAATCAGCTGAACTGTACTTACGAGGCTCCACTTCCAAGAAGACAAACTATGTCTTGAGGATGGAAATGTAAGCTAGATGATTGGTGTTTATTCTCCAGGGCTGAGATTTTGTAGCATTTAGAGTTAAAAAAGGTTGATTGTAGTTAAAAAAAAAATAAAAAAATCACTGACAGTGCTTACCAGTTATTTCCCATTTGAATAATGGTTTCATAAAAGTTTCAACTTTAACCAACATAGTGAGGTGTGGTAGGATCATGTGATGAAACAAAGTTCTTCTAGATGTCAAATACATTAAAGGTCCTTCTACAATGTAGGAGGGGAGTCAGGTTTTGAGATTGCCAATTACAAAGTGTGTCAGAAGTTGCTATCACCAGGAGCACTCTACTTTTGTATTTTCTATTAACAGAGTCTATTTTTTTTTACGGTAATCTTTGCTTTTCCTGTAAAGGGAATCAAGTC
The DNA here is from genome assembly GCA_024611175.1 of Megaceryle torquata. Classification (NCBI taxonomy): domain Eukaryota; kingdom Metazoa; phylum Chordata; class Aves; order Coraciiformes; family Cerylidae; genus Megaceryle; species Megaceryle torquata. The sequence goes on along the minus strand of JANIJG010016694.1, from coordinate 65,718 downwards.
AGAAGAAGACACTGATCATGACCAATATTTCTTAGAATATTGATTTTACTCCTCAAGCTGTTATTAGCTGTAGAATTAAGATATTAATATTAGTAGGAGATAACTGTTCATACAGTGCATTCTCTTATTCACTCCTGTTACCTGGTTGGTGCAACTGCTGGGAGGTCAACCCAAACTGTGTACTCAGACATGGAAGATGGTACTGATACTTCAGTGGCTTCCAGGCTCAGAAAATCTCTGTCATGTGTTTCATCAGGTGTATGAATCCTGTAGTCTTTGCTTGTGCATAGTAGCTACCAGCATCCTGGACATAAAGCTGATTGAAAGAACCCATTGTTCATGCTGGTGGCCTGGGCAGAAATGGGAGGATTTTGGTGTCTCAACTCTGTCAGCCCTTTTGGATTCAATGGGACCACCAGTCTCTGGAGCTTGGGAAAATTCTGCTGTGTACACTATCAGTATGTAACTTTCCCCTCTTTGGCTTGTTATTTTCTGGCAAGTATTTCTCCATCCAAAACTAGAGATTTTTTTTTTTAAGAAAAAAAAAAAAATCCATTGTCTATTTTGAAGTTTTGATTTAATTGTCCAGTTGTGTTCTCCATGTCAGGAATTAATTTTTTTTCAGATATCATTTTTATATCTGAACTAGGACAGTGGCTCCATGCTACTGTTCCCCAGGCAGCTATTTAAGAGGTTCCCTTCCCTATTACTGCCAATGGTTCTGTTCCATGAGTTGCATAGATTCAATTCTTTCTTTAGCTATATAAACTGGTTCAGTGAAATAATTGTATATAACAAGAAAAAAACACAAAAGCAACAAAGAAACTAAACACAAGACAACACTTTTTAGACTTTTAGAGTTTGTTTTTGGTTTTGTTTTTTTTTTTTTTCCATTTAATTTCATTTCATGCATTTGGTTTTGGAACACAGCCAGCCAAATGCTTGCATTAATGTGATTTATAGCAAGGGACAAGAACCTTAGATGAGTAAGAACTGGAGGTGAAGGGAAGGAATGGTGTGGAAATATATAGAAAACCTCTTATACTTGATCTGCTAGTGACAGAATAATGGCATGTAACAACAGCTTAAATGTCTAAAATATCATAGAAGGTGTGCAGAACAGATTTTTATGACATGCTTTCTTATTACCTTCAGAGTAATAACAAATTTGTGGTTACTATCACATTCCCAGAATCACAGAATGTTAGGGGTTGGAAGGGACCTCAAAAGATCATCTAGTCCATTGATGTTTATCATTACAGGGTGGCTGTCATCAGGTGAAGACAGTGAAAAAATATAATCAGCTCCTAATATTTTAAACTTTTGTGCTAATGATGGAGAAAGTATTATATAAACTGTAGCCAAAGAATATAATATTTTATGGAAAAACTTATGGAGTCTCTTTTTCTTCTTCTTTTAACTACTGAATAATACACCATGATTTTGAAAATGTGGGTGTATTGTCCAAATAAAAATGTTACCTTAGGAGCACTGGTAAATAAAAATTTATGACTAAGGTTATGATATGATACAGTAGAAATCTAGGGTTAAGGAAGGAATGTGAAGGAATAATGTTCTTTAGGTTGACAAGGGAAGATATCCAGTCATTTACTTCAGACCAACAAGGTAAAAGACTTGTTTGTGGAGAAGTTACTTTCAAGTGAGCTAACATATCATTTTAATGCACTAGCTACTCCAAATTAACTTGCTGTTTGGAACTGTAGGACATGATTCAATTGCATAAACACAAGCATCTAGCTGCATTTGAAAGGCCCTAGGGTATCTTCTCTGTTTTACAGCTGCTGTTCAGATGAGTGCAAGTCTTTCCCAGGTCCTTCATCAAGTCTGCCAGGTTGTCTGCATGTCTTGGATACTTGAGGGCATTGCAGATGGCACTAGGCTCCTGTATTCAGACAGCTGATCAAATTCATAGGGAAGAATTCAACTAAAGATTCAGACACGTAGATTTAGTCAATGGCAGTTTAGTTGATACAGTCAAAGAAAGACTCATTATTCTGAAGTAGACACCTACATTTGCTCCACTGAATAGCTTTCTATAGCTTTCTAGACTTCTTTGACTGCATCGGCTAGATCTTCTTTGACAATAATAGGAGTTTAGACAACTGCTTTCTAAATACCTAATTTTAGACACTCCTTAACATGCATTAGATCTGAAGCAGCATAATATATTTTTAAAGCAGCATGACTGAGAGTAAATTTCAGTCCTTTAGCCTCAGATATGTAAATTTTTTTAATTTGAGCTACACCCCCTTTGTAGTCAGAGAAGGATGAGCACCTCCAGAAAAGCCACTCGTGTGTCATTAAAATATGTGGTAAGATAAACAAGATGAATTGCTTTCTAGAGGTGCCAAGCTTTATTCCTTTGACTACAGAAAGAGTCTTGGATCTTTAGTTTAGATTGGGACAGCTACTAGATGCCTCAAGTTAGGGGTAAATAACCTTACCTTACATTTGCCTCAATGTAATTACCTGAACATAAGCATCTAGTACCTATTGAGGTGCTCTGGGTATAAAGTCATTAAATCTTAGACACCTGTAAAGGTCTGGCAGATGTGATGGGTGACTTTTGGGAGATCTTTCTTTCTGGAGGAGCCATCATGGTACCCCATGGGGTCTAAAATTACTTTACATGCCTATTTGGGCAACTGAATCCTACCTTACATGTCTGTACACAGATTTTATCCAAAATATGAAATGTGCTATAAATGCATACACTTTTTTGCAGTAACTCCCATGGAGAGGCACAGCCACTTTTATTTTCTTCTGACCTGAAATATGATTTTGTCTATATTTACCCTTTTTGTTGCTTTGAAAGCATTGTACTATATAAAGGTTATTTCTCCATCATTTAAATTACTAGTAGTAAGTAGAGTGAAACAGAGCACTTACGTAACAGCATGCAGCCACATTCTGAGGTGTAAGGAACAATATATACAGAATTTATTTATCTGGTTTTTAATCCAGAATGCAGTGGGTGAGAAGCTTTGGATGAACATGATATAATTTGCCAGTTAGTGTTAGGACAGACTGTTGGGACTGACATTCAGTCTTTAGTGGCAAGTGCTCTAATTCAAAAGTATACACCTGCAGTGTAATCTGAGACTGTGATTAATCCAATAGATTTTAAAAAAAGGTAGATAAAATATATTTTTGTTACTGTTTTGCATATGAAAGTGCAAGAGGACTGGTTTGGTGTTTTGGTTGTTTTTTTAAAATTATTTTTTAAATGAATTTGAATTAACAGCAAAAAGGATGAAGAGTGCTTAAGAGAAGTTGAGGAATTATTTTTGGCTTTCTTTTATTCTTTGATTCTCCTTCTAAGGTGGGATTCATTGGTGACTATTCATGACTACAGATTGTGAAAGCTTTTCGTAGTTTGTGGAATGAATGGATAAACTTACAGCCCCACCCTGTCATATACTGCCATGTAAAGGCCCTGTAAGGACCTGGTTAGAAAGACTAGTAAGTGAATGGGTAAATATGTAATTTTTTTTACACTAGCAGCTCCTACTACCTTTTCATGTTTCAATCCTAGGAATATGCATTTTGTTTCCGGTTGCATTTTTTCCATCTATCAGGTATTTCACTTCCCAACCCCTCTTGTATCCAGCAGCCCTTGATGTTTTAGCGTGGGTTTTTGTTGTTCCCTTCTGAAACTGCCTTGTTACCAAAAAGAGTACTGCTTAAGAACATTCGATAAGGTTGTATTACTTAGAACAAATGGAAAGAATGATTGAGAAATGCATGGACTGTCAAACTAACTTGATCCTAAGGGACTTTTCTCCATTTTAATTGATTTTTTTTTTTCCAGAGATTTTCTTCATCTTATTAAGCAAGTCCTTAGAGGAGTGAAACAGTAGGTTACCTCCTCGAGAGCAAAGGACAACCTGACTTATTTGCTACAATTATCAATTTGTCCTTATCTTCATGAAGTGAAATACTTTTTTTTTAATCCTTCTGAAACAGCTTACAGTGGTGAATAAACCAATAAAGAATATCTGGTGTTAACTTCAACCTAAGTCTTTTTACTTTTTAAATATGAAGGGCAATATTGTGAAAACTGCATATAATTTGATTTTCCTAAACCAGGTGTTTTACAGGTGAAGAAATTCTCAGGCATAACTGATTGAAATGCTGTATTTTGTTTTCTTTACTAGAATATTGAAAACTTCAATTCTCAGTAAAAACATTGTTATATGTTTAGCTATAGTCTATCATATGAAGAAAGTTGTTGGAAGTTTTGTGCATAATTCATTTACCTGTTATATTTAGTCATAGCTTTCTAATACTGTTTCAAGTGGTAGTTAGATGATTTGCACTTCCGCTGAAAATTGTTTTGAAATGCTACTAGCTTAGGTAGGGAAAGACATCACCCAGTAGGTACTATGTGGATTAGCTGAGCATTTGCTTTAAAAGAGAAATCTTGCAACATTCAGTTCAGTGCAAATTTTGCTGTTAATGGATCAAGTTCTAATTATGACCAAATTGAAATTTTGTTATACAGACAGATAGACAGTGGGGAGGCAGCTTCTGTAACCGATGCTTATACACTCCGAGGCAGGGATAGCAGGGAATCCATGCTGTGCAGGGTGCGACCCAAGACAGTTTACTGAATTCCTGGCATAGCATGGGCAATTGAGGGGGAGATGGTGGCTATTACTATCATTAACTTTCACCTGAGGTTATGCAAGGATATCTTGCCCAGGGATCATAAGAAAGTCACTGTTCATCTCTAATTAACTTACTTTAATAATTAATTGTTGAATATATAAATCAAATGGATATGAACTCTTTTTGGGAGAAGCATAAAAATATACATTTAGTGCTGTTTGTTTTTAAAATGTCTTTTAAAATTCCTCAGTGTGTGCAAGGAGTAAACACTATATCAAGTTAAGGTGGTGTTTTTTTTTTTTTTTTTTAATTATATTGCCAAAACTATTTGTAGGTAGTAAAATTACCAATGCTTTCCATTAGAATGAATGAAATAAGCCTACCTCAGACAGCCATTTTCTTCCTGGAGCAAGTATGCTGAGGGAGAGGAAACTTAAAAAATATTTTCTCAAAGTACATTTATTTAATAAATAACAGTTAATAGTAAATAAAACAGTTCCTACATTATCTGCTTCTTTCTCTCCCTTTTCTGCCTAAAAATGTTTTATTGCCATTTCCCAAAATTTGCATGATTCATAAATGGAATATTTTCTGTTTTATCTAGGAATACTCCAGATACTTTATTCCTGAAGTGGAAAACCATATTTGACAGAAAGAGTACAGAACAATATGTAGTCAATAGTAGTTTGATAAGTTTAGAAGAAACAGTATTATTTCTGTCATTAAAAGATCTACTTCATTATTTTTCTCTTTAGCTGTCTCCTCTGGATTAGGCATCAGACTAATGAGAAATTCCTAGAATGGTCCTTTTTCTATCTAAACACCAAGCACAGAAATGCTTTCGACAGCAAAAAAAAACAACCAACAACCCACAAGAAGTGCGTGCAGAGATAATACGTAGCCTGAAAAATACTTATGTGCTGACAGCTATCCAACAGTGTTGTCACAGCAGGAAGACATCAGTTGAAGAAACAGATAGTGACCTCAGGAAAAAAAAAAAAAAGTCTGGTCAGCAGTGTGGACAGGGTTTCACAAGATTATAAATCACCCCAGGGTCGCTGTGTTCCCACCATAAAGAGAGCATGGTCGTTTTATTGTAATCTAATAAGTGATGGGAGCAAAGGACAGCTCCAGTGTGTGTGTTTGAAAAAAAAATATCTTGATTACAGTTTCAAAACTATACAGTTTCCCTTGCCATTGAAGTGCAGATTATGGGGGTTAAGGCCATTTTAGGATTGGATTACCTTTTTATAGCTGTATGTTATTCCCTTGTTCATGAATCAGAAAGTACTTAAATTAAACTGAACATTTGGGAGTAATACTAATAGGGAGTGTGGTAGTAGAAAATTAATCACTATTTAGTGTTAGATGGCTAGCCAAGTAAGTCTTTGTTTTCAAGGCTTTCTTCAGTGAATGAAATACCCACCTTAATGAACTGAGGAAAATTTATATCTGGTGGTTCCTTTTATTTTTCAAAAAGTTAGTTTTTGTGGTGACTTGTGCAAAAGCGAGTCAGTAGAAATGTATTTTTTATATTAGATTTAATCAAGATATTCACACTTCCATTGTGGAGTTTATTCTGTATTGGGTAAAATTAGCCAGAGGAAAATTTTGTTCTTATTTGTCTTACCTCTTGGGGTTATACATTTGATACATATTAACCTGTTGGGTAATAGCCTTGATATGCAAAAAGAGTCAGAAATTGGATTTACTTTCTTACCTTTTTGACTTTTTACATCTTAGGCCTCCAGTTCTTTTCCTGTTATTTGGATAGCTCTTCTGGCACCATTTTTTTTGTCTCCAGAATCTTCTAAGATATTGAAAGCCACCTTGTGAAGTGAGTGGCTCCAGAAATGAAGAGGCAGGAAGCTGAGCAGCAGGGCTAGGGGTGGCTGAAGAGGAAGGTGGGTACAGAAGCCAGTAAAATGCTGCAGTGCTTCCCTGTGTTAGTGTCCATTTGCCTACTGGCTTCTGCAGTACACTGAAGCTATCAGCTAGTAACCTGCTTTGGTGCCTACTGGCCAGATGCTACCAAACCCCATCTGAGTTTGAGTAGGCATCTTCTGTCCTTCTGCCACTAAGGACAAGAGGCTGAGAGAAAATGAATAGGAAACAGAAGCCAAACAGGCCTTCATATGCTTTCCAGACCTCAGACCTAGAACAGTAGTTCTTAGTTCCTTTTGATGACCTTATTTTCTGAATCAAAACCTGCACTGCATTTCCTTCTTGCCTGTTTCTTTCCTTTGTATACTGTGATTTTTTTTAAACAAAGATGACACCAAATATATTTCTGCTTACCTCATGCATGTACAGGTGGACTTGGGAAGAGAACAGATCTAGAACTTTAGGAGTGTATAGCAAGAGGAACTGTTTTATCTGCACTTTCCTCTGGCTCCACATTTTCTTCATGATCTTTAATTCCACTTGCTCATGCAGACATTCAGGTCTGTGTTAAAACCAAAGATCATAATACTTGGAGTCAGGTCTGGATTTTAAGAAAAAACCCCAACAACCTATAGGCCTACTTTTGGGGCAAAACTCAGGGAAAAATGTTTCAAATAAGCTTTCTTTTTCTGTGACATAAAAAAAATACATATTTTGGATGGTATAATATCACAGAAATATTTTTCTTTTTTTTTTTCTTTTTTTTTCTTATGCTTTTGTATTTCAGAGTTAGTTAATTGGGAGGAAGTTTCATAAAATAAAATACTCCAAATTTGAATTTGTTATTTGTATTTTAATTTCAGATTTTTATTTCCCTTCTTCTGTGTGTCAGGATGTATGGTAATATCACACTAGCTCCTGAGATGCACTCTGTCACGTCTGGGTAATTTACCAAATTCTACCCTTTAGGAGGCAGGCTGGTATCATGAGAAGACCTGAAGTATAGGTGGCTGCTTAGTTCACAATCTTGCATTTCAGCTTTCTGGACTTAAATGGATAGAAAGACTTTTGTTTGTTTATTTGTTTTGCTATAGCTCACAATTTTAATAATATTTTTCAAACGTGTTTGGTGTGGTATCATTGCCAAAGGCTCAACCGTATATTAAGTACCTTCTTCATTCAGAAACCTCACTCAGTCGTGCAACGGCTCCTGTCTGCTTTCTTGAACTAAATGTAAGTATTAGTTTTCCTAATTGGATGATGATGAAGATGATGATTTGCACTTAGACTCTTAAAGTGAACCTTTTGTCCACTCCAGCTCACTTGTCTATCATTGTTCCCATTTTATTCCATGATTCTACCTCCTTCAGCTGTTAATATAGGCAACCCTCACCCTCTATCTAATAGGACTGATGGAATCTCCTGCCACTGCTATTGGTGTCATTCCTTTAATTGAAAATGGGGCATGATTGATGACTATGCAGGTTCTGCTTTCAGTTGGACAGAAAGCTTTGCCCATGTGACTTTCCCAGCACATTGTTGGTAAGGAGAGTAACATCACTGGAGTAATTACTACACCACATCCAACGTGGTGCACAGGGTATTTGAAGTTCCCATCATCATATTAGATACACAAAAGTCTTACCAATGTTGCAACAAAACATCAGAAAAAAATAAAGAGGAGAAAAGGTGGTTGTGGAGCTAACTTCATTTCTGCTCTGTATATCCAATGAATAGTCTAAGGTCCTCTAAAGTATCGGTCAGGTGTGTTCAGTTTTTTGCTTTGTCCAGTTGAAGGATTTGCGAGTCTTTTTTCCTGCTTTGATGACAAAGTTTAAAAAAAAAACCAACAAAACAAAACAAAGAAAAAAGAAAGAAAAAAAAAGAATTTCTGTAACAGTGCTATGAAGAATTAAGTTGATCAGACATGCTTTATTTAACCAAAGGCAGGATGTTTCACAAAAATAATCTCAGGATTCATGAAAAGTTGTAGTGGGGAGAAACATCTTCCTATCCTGCTTCAGATAACAAGAGTGCTAGTTCCCACATAAGTCAGGCTGTACTTGTTATTATTAGAAGAAAGGAATGAGTGAGTTTTACATAAAATGTTTTACTACTTGCAAAACTGCTCATGTTCTCAGAATAAGCTACAGAGTGCAAATGCCAGGGTGATTTTTTTTTTTTTGCTGTTGCTGAAGACATAGGGTAGATTGGTTAAGGTAGAGAAACAAATGTAGTTGCTTTGATTTATCACTTGTGACATTAGCATGTACTATACCGTTCTCCTGGAAACAAAATGGTTGCACCTGAGGACAGTGATATAAACACTACTTTGATTATTTGAAACAAACCATTAGGCTTTGATGAAAGAACCATTACTTTAGTAGACCTTGTACAGAGAGCACGCTTGGAGATAATGGATGAGCAGCCTACAAATTGCTTGCTTAGAATTTAAAGAAGTCACATGTTTGTTTGAACTCCATGGCATAAACAGATATCTAACATGAATGAGACAAGCTAATGGTATACTTAGAATGTAGTTGAAAAACACTCTTGCAAACTTTATTTGAAATACTTAAAAATATTAAATATTTAGAGTGTGCACTGAAAAAAAAACGATTAGCTGTGTACCTGTAATGTATACAACAGTTTTATATACTGATGGGTATGCAACATATACATTTGTATATACATGTATTTGTATACTGTTATCTGTATTAAACCAGTAAGTTTTATTTTATGTAATTGCTTCATGTTTTCATAATGACAATACATATTTTGGAGTATTACACAACTAAAGTGGTTGTAAAGGATGTCAAATTTGAGTCTGTTTAACAAGGAAAGCCTAAAAGGTACTTAAAATGTTTGTGTTCTCTGATAGATTTTCTATACCATCTCTTAAATTATTACCTAGAAAGTGGTTTCTTTCATTCTGCCTATGGTGCTTTCGGTAGAGCTTGTCTCTGTGGGCCTTCCTGTGCTGTTAAATAACTCCCCTTTTACTTCTGAATCCTGATTGCCCACAGTCTACCACTTTTTGTGTATTCTTTTGGGATAAACCAACTATTTCCTTCTGAAACAAAATGCAGGTGTAGTTCTGGTGAAAGTTTACTCTAGGAACTATTTTCCAAAGTTATTATGGACAAGAGAGCACTAGGTTTGTTTCTTTTTGCTTCACACAATCCTCCAACTTTATCCAAGAAAACTTGACTTTCTCATACGCCCATGTACTCTCATGCTGTTACCTAGATAATGCAATACATAATTTACATATCAGCCATAATTTGGAGATGGAGAAAATTTCCTAAACCGATAGAAACCTATACTTGCAGGGTTCAAAATACTCTGATCTGCAGTGTTGGATTTGCTTCATCCCAATTGACATGCACAGTGTGCAAATCTCCATCTGAACTGATGACCATTTGTCTTCTCTTGATAGTCAAGGAACTGTATTTTTACAATGTTATACAGTTTGTTATAAAGAAGTTCAAAACTGGTCAGATGAAGCAAACTGTAGAACTTCCTGTGTTGTGCCATTGGTTATGAAAGAAGTCTATAGGATGGCTATGCCACGTGGGTATTGCAGATATCTAAATCTAAGTGAAAGGAAGGCACCCCATTTGTAAATATGGGATGAGTGAGAAAGCTTAAAATTGCACATTAAATTCGGAGGTTCTTACGTGTGGTAGTTTGTAATAGTTACGTGATAGGGGAAGGACAGTGCTGCAAATTTCTGCAAATAAATCTTTATCTGCCCATAGTTTTGAAGTGAAGAATATTAATTTATTTATTAATTACATCCACTATCATTAGAAGCAACAGATTGGAGTCTCCCTCTTAGTATCTCCCCAAATAATAGTCTAGCCTTAACTGCTGTTGGAGATGGAAAGATAAACAGAAATTGCGAAGATAACTCTAAACTCGTGTGACAGCCAAGGACATATAGAGTCTGAGTGATTTACCTTTGCATTATGGTAGTCGTGTCCCAGGATTCTGTTTCATGTGACAAGTCAACAAGCAGTAAAAAATACAACACTTGAATATCTGACTGTTTTTCATGTTTAATTTCAGGAACAAAATAAATACTGGTTACTTTATATAGAACACCATGTACTGGTTATGAAATACTGAGGACTCTACAGTCCATATGCTGCCTGATAGGAGAATATGAGCTTTCTGTTTTTTTCACTTCTATGGATAGCTTCTTGATTTATTAAAATGGTTCTCCAGGGCATGAGCTCAAGCATGGTACTGTAGTCTCAGCCCCTCTGTGTTGTGTATTTTGAAACAGTTGCATTGTCCTGCAAACAGCTAAAATGTTCAGTATTTAGACATAAACATCCTAAGCAGTTTACATTTTGTGAAACTAATGTTTATCCTACTTAACTATTTTAAACTTTTTATAGACCTGTTAAGTGACATAAAATCTTTAAACGATTGTCCTTTAACAACTTTCTTTTCTTTTGAACTTGATATATTTAGCTACCATTCCCTTGCTCAAGCTTTTTGTGCTTGATCTAATAGATTTTATTAGAGGTAATGAATTGAGAGCAAACTTTGATCTTCTATGGATTCATCCTCTTAACTGTATTACAACTGTAATACACCCCACAAACTACTTCTGTCCTGATTAAGGACACATCACTGAGCTGCTGTAGGGCTTTTTAGTTGTAGCAAGTACTTTATTATTTTTTCTTTGGTAGGTTGTGTTCATGTAAACATTTATTTTTAAAATGCTATTAAATATACAGTTGGTAATACAAGAGGCTTTATCAGTAGTTTTATGGAAATGCATACAAAGATGTAAACTGGTAAAATTAATCAGTAATCAATAAATTTGGGACATTTTTTAAAAAAGTTTTTTCACATTTTTAAGCCTGAGTTCACATTAGCAATTTGTATTTAATCAAAGGAGTTGTTTTATCTTTTGTAAGCAGCAGAATTTTACTCTATGAATCAAATAAATCACCTAAATTTTGTTTCATTCTCTGATAAATGAAGAATCCAGTATTGATAGTGAGATCTGTTTATTCAGCGCAAAACCTTGTGTACCAGAGAAGAAATAACAGAGGTGGTTTTGATTCTTATTCCTGCTCAGTTTAAATAAGTTAATCACTTGTCTTTTTATGAGATCTTTCATGGCTTGATAGCCCTCTGAAGTTCCATCGCGAGCTTTTAGTATCATTATGTGCATGCTGCTTGGGTATCAAGGGGTTTTGTTAACTGATGAAAAGCTTTTTTTTTCAAATTCAGTTTTCATATGGTGATCCATAATATTTTTTCCTCATAAAGTTTGTGAACTCTCATAAAATAATAATTCTATGATGGTGACGAATTTAAGAAGTAAGTTTAAGATAGGTTTTGTTTTTACAGCTTGAAAAAGTCAGTGCCCATTTTAATCAGAACAAAAAAATTCTAGTTATGTTCTCCTCAGGAAATGGGGAAAAATAATCTAAACATGGCAGTAATGAGGCTAGCTCTTTCTAATGTTTGTAATTTCAGTTAATGAGAAGATATTTAGCTTCTTCTGGACTGAATATGCCCAAAGAAAAAAATAATTATTTTCACACACAAGAGATTATTTTTATATGTCTGTATATGGGAGTTAAAGCAATCCTAGAGTTTCACGTCTTTTTGAGTCAGAAACTCTGTTGTATTTCTTTAGGGGCTGAAAGATGAGATAAGAAGGTGGGTTATTTGGTTAGCAAACTTACCTGCTTTCTTCCTCATGCTTTTGGGACTGATTTTTAAGAGTTTTGCCGAGATGATCTCACCAGTTCATTTAGACTGTTGTCCTGCAAAAATTTGCATGTTATCAAATACATGTCTGAGGTAGAATCCTACCCTCAGCCTACATTTAGATATCTGCTATTCAGACACCAGTATTTGAGCTTGCTAGCTTTGTGCCTAGGGGAAAGAAATAGGTTCTTATTGGCCTACAATTTACCTGACCTATTGAAATGACCGCCAGATGATGAGATGATTCATGCTTGGAATTGCCCCTTTCCACCAACTGGAAAATACGGTAAGGAGGGCTAGTGTAGATACAGATGTATAAAATAGGTCTGTTATTTCCCATTTCTTGGGTACAATGTTAGCATATAGTGTGGCTACAGAGAGAGTAGGGCATTATTTGGAGTAGCTTGTTCATTCTGCAAAGAGAAAAAGTACCATTTGATGTCCTTTGTGAAGAAATATTATCTTCTGCTTTCTTCTGCCTAGAACATAAGGTTGAAAATAATAAAACAGTGTCATCTTCCTGTAAAACATTGTCATGCCATCAGACCATTAGGCATTTAACCTCCAGGAAAAGTTTTTCTGGAGGAGCTTCCCCTCTCCCACCCCAAAGTATGGTGTCTAAAATGACAGGCTAATTTCAGATTCAGCTGTGATTGAGCACATGCCATTTTTTACATGCTTTACATAACTAAAATAGAGCTGTCTTTAGAAATCTGTATATTAGGGAAATGAGCTCTAATCAGTGAAAGCTTTTTTCGTAAGTGGATATATTCATATAATTTTTACTTTTTTTCAAACATGTAGCACTTAAAATTATATTAGGAAACTTACAGAATTATTACTATATGGCTCATAGCAGCATATAGGAAATAGTGGAAATGATAATACTGTTATTTTCCCTAATAGATAACCACTGATATTATATCAGTTGCATAATCATTCTCAGTCTAAAACATCTGCCTTTCATCTGGGCAATGTTTTTTAAAGATGAATGAAAATAAACTTCCCTAAGGTTTACAAATACATGATGCTGTTGTTAATTTTGATGGTTTTCCTTTTTTATTTGTTTAGAGTAGGAGGGCTAAAAATTATTACCTCAGATTAATTTCAGTGAAACCTTGGGATTCTTGTTAAGGAGTGCTTGTCTTTTACTTATATACTCTGGAAGCCAAGGTGTAGTGTTTTTCTTACTAGGAATCTGAAAAACTGATATAACATACAGAACTTGGAAAATCATATTTGTCCCAAATGTTACCCTTTATGTGACTACAGAATAGAATCACATGACTGCCGCTACTCAAAATGTAGTTTATAGGGGGAAACTGAGTAAAGATGGGGATCTACTGCTGCCGGGCTTTTTCAAAACCTGATTTCAAAAGAAATACCTGAAAGATTAACTTGCAACAAATAGAACTATCTTTGCACCATGGTGCTTGTACAAGTAGGAAGAACAATGATGAATCTTACTTCTCTTCAGTTTGACCATGAATTTCTGCTTCCACGTAGGGAAAAGCTAAACTGAATTAGCAGATCTTTTGGATTTAATAACTGGGTTAAATGGTATTCAGAAGTGTATCACTGCAGACCCATTAAGTCTTAAGCATTGCACGGGGAATTCACGCAACAGACTTTCACTTTGTTTATCTCTTATTGTTTCTGCATCATTTTGGTTTTTGTGCTCTGTGTGTGTAGATGATGGGTGATGGTTTAAAAGGATTTGTTGTAAAAGGCATGTGTATCCATGGTCATATGATCACATGCAGTGTTGTGCCATGTAATGGAAAGCAGATAAATACACTTTTTAAAAAAACCCACATTAATTAGAATGTGACACAAACAAGCTGTGTCTGGCATGAAATAATGAAGTATAAGAAAACGCAGAAGGGGATAAATAACATCACACTGATACCACGTGAGTCGTGATGGCAGTGTTCTCCCTCTTGGAACTTAAAGATCTAAATGAATTCAACAATAAACAAAACAAACAAAAAAATTATATTCTGCATACTAATATTCTTGACACAGTATATCCAGATGGGTGGTCAAGGTCTCATTTACAGCCCTGGCTAGCCTTTCTTCTATACCACACTCGGTTAGGAAGCATCTGGGCTTAATATTTTTCCCGTTGCCTTTGACTGCTAATAGGAACTTGTAGCTAGATGATTTTTACTGTGATCTGCTGAACCTTGAAATGGTCAATTTTGCTATCTAGATCAAGAGTTAGATGCATCGGTGAGTAGCTTTGCTAAGCCGCTCATGTAGACAAGCTACAGGTGTTCCTTTCATGACCCTGTAGATGCCTGCATAGAAACTAGTGGAAGACTCGAGGAGGCGATTCATCTGCAGCTGAGGTATGTAAAAAAGGAAAAAACACTTCCAGAGCACTGCTCATCTGCTCCTGATGTGAACATCTAAAATAAATCAGATGAATTATGCTTTAAAAGCTCCTGTTCCTCTCAGTTGAGGGTAAGGAATAATTTGTTCAGATGGAGATGCTTATGCTTTAGACCTTTGTGTTAGGTCAGATGAATCTGATCAATACAATTTGTGATGCAAGCGCTCTTCAAAGAACTGTGTGAAGGATTTGGCTTATTAGAATTACATAGTTGGGGCAGAAGTTGCACAGAGCTGTGACTTCATAGAAAATCAAGTTATCAGCTCATATAGAACAAGGAGAATAAAATAACTGTCAGGCAACTGAGACGTGGAAACCCAAGTTCAATGCTTCATGCAATTTGAAAGCTTTTCCCAAAGATACCCCGGAACACTCCATAGAGTTAATCTCTACTGATGCACTGTGGTAATCACAGCAGTTAACATTCAACAGAGTTAACATCCAGTGTAATAACTGCTGTATGGCAAAAACTGAATTAGTGAGTAGTGTTAAAGGATGTTAATGCAATCCAAATAAAAATGTATTTAAGAGTCTGAGTTAGGTGTCTAGGGTGGAAAAAAAGCCATTTGAATTTATGCCTTTATAGTATTTCTTCTAAGAATCACTTTTGTCCAAAGTAGGAAGGCAGATATTACTTCTGATGTTATGTTTTGCTTTAAAGGCTATTTTCCCTGGCTAAAATAATTCTTTAGTATTTAAGATTATGTTATTTTTTTTTCCACAAAACTCTGTGAAATGTATAGTCATCAACTTGCATATAATTCCTGTGTGATGTGGGGACCTCCATTTTAAGAAATAAACAGGAGAGTTAAAATTTTTGAAAACACACCTTCATAACAACACAGTAAGCCAGTGGATTTGCTGATATTAATAAGGATTCACAAACCTGGGGCTGCTGTTACTTTGTGTTTTTTTTTTTTTTTTTTTTTTTTTAATTGAACATGACAAACTAATAAGTGCTGGCTAAAAATGTTGTGAATGCTGTGTCCTACATTTGGTTGTGTGATGAGGAAACTTAATTTGGTTTAGGAATGACATGTCAATGTGTGCAATTGATTCTAGACATCAGTTTGAACACAGAGATGCTTTTAAATGCAGTGTGTCTAGTGCTTCTTTCTTTTATAGATACTGTTAACACTTTGAAAATGCATTCTTTCACGCAGAGGGTGTCTATAAATGAGTGACTATGGTATAGTGCATCAAGTTAAAGAGTTATTTTAGATAAGGTGATAATATTGAATAATGATGTGAAGCCTTTCAGCAGTTTTGTTTCAGATGAAATCCAGATTTACTGGAATGTTTCAAAGTCCGAATAAGCCAGTTCCTGCCACTTGAACAGTCTTGCTCTAAGGAATATGTGGACATTAGCATAAAGGTTGCACATGTTATACAAAGTGTAATTAAAGAAGCTTTGATCCCCAAATGTCAGCTAGCTTGCTAAGTGTCATAACAAAGTGTCAAGCATCTGGTATACAGTTAATTTGTAGTCATTAACTGCATATTGTTGATGTGACAGTTTGTTAGCAAAGCAAGCTTGACAGTTTGCATTTTGTTATTGATTGACACCTATAGACCTCCACACCCATCTAGTTTACATTCCTTATGAGGGCTCCTCAGGTTGCACTTTTCCTTTTAACTAATTAGCTTAGTTACTTAGTCCAATGTGTTAAAATGGAGTGAAAATGGGCATCAAGACCCCCAACTCCATAGCAAGAACGTTTCTCCATTGCATGGGTCTTAGTCTGTCTTCATTGGGTTAGCAGTCAGTTTTATAAATGTGCTCTTCTTTCGCTGTTACTATTAATCTATATCTTGGCTTAACGTATACCATCAAACCCACCTACTTACATTTACACAGTGTGAACTTATGATCGCGATTGTGATATCTTCCCATGTGACTTATCAAACAGCCTTAAAGAGTACCTTTCTACTATGTTCCATTTTGTGCTATGCAGCATAAATGCAATTTGGTTTGTATAGCTTGTTAAATATTCAGTAGCATTCTGCATTATTTTGAAAGCTGGAATTAATTAAAATAATTAAACTGCTTTCTGGTTTTGGTTCCAATTTCCTCTTCCCCCAGTATGATATGAAGGCAATCTATCAACAAACTTAGCATGCTAATGGGCAGCAATAAATATTATGCAACTATTGTTATATCTAGAAAAGACTTTGTGTGTATTTTTTTATAACGGGTGATGAAAATGGATTATAAAAGAAGTAATATAGGGAATACTGATTCAAAGTATTTAGATATTTTGACATTTTTCAGGCACTTTGACAAACTTCTAAATGTTGTTTTTCTAAATGAATTCAAGTTGTACTAGCTGCACTTTCAAAGTTCATGCTTATAGCAAGGAGAGGAATACCAAGGAACTCCACATTGATTCATTAGCTTTATTTATCAGTCTTCAGATGTTGAATCTATAGCCCACTCCACAATAAGTGGACTGGATTAAATTTCTTTCAGAGCCTGCCACCTTTGCTTAAGTATCATACTGACATAATATCACAAGCTAGATAGAAGGCTTTGCTCAGTTCCATAAGTTATGTACACTGGTCTACCATCACAGTAGTCCTCTTAAAGTGTGTCCCTGCTACTTGCTTCTTGAAATGTGCTAAATAATGGTATTTTTCATATTGTATGTCATATACATGTGTAAGTAATAGCACTTGTTTTTCCATCAATATGCCATTTTCATGCCATACAAAAAGTACACACAAATTTGTCATCCTAACATTTCAAACTTTGCCTAAAAATCATGAGAATAATTTTGTATTTCAGTCTTTATCCTGCTTCTCTTTGGTTCCTTTTTTTTTTTTTAACCTTAAATCTTCTTAGACAATGTTCACTATAGCTTCTCAGCCTTTTTGTTTTATTCAGAATTATTAAAAAAAATTGAGATACCTGATCTTATGATCTGTGGTGAAATTCCACATACAGGGCATGGAAGAAAGATGTTAAGTACATGAGGAAGCAGCAAATATTTCAGTGATATTACAGAGTTGACTTTAATTCTGGAAAGGCAGTGTAATGAATAGTATGTATGGAGTGCTTGAATAAATGAGAATGGAGAAGAAGAAAAGTACTTATGCCCCTATTTGTGGTGCTCTGAAGAGATTCTTCATCCACTTCTATTGGTGGTATTGCATGATGCTGAGTAGGGAACACTGAATTATTCTGCACAGGGGAATTAAGAGCAGTTACTACTTTTCTGTCATGAAAGCAAAAATCCCGTTGTCCTCTTTTGGTACAGTATTTTGTGCTGGTGCTGTTTCCAAGTAGAGGACAGTGCCTACATAAAGCCAAGAAGAAATGGTGGTACTAAAGTTAGGAGCTGATTTCCTCCTTTTTTATTCTTGCAGAAGAAAGATATTTCAACTGCATAAGGAGCAGTATATTAGTATTCTGATAATTTAAGGACATTTAAAAGCACAAATATTGGAGAAAGGCAGAGGATTTTTCCTTATTGAGTGAACAATAAATTCAGAGAAGGATGGAACATTAGAAACAAAACATTCTTTAAATTGTCTTTCTGAAAGAAGTCCACTAAAGAAAATGTAAAGTGTTTAGCTGGACTTACTTCCTTTTTATTTAGTCCTTCATGCTTGACATACTTGGAGGTTTCCTGTAATTTAAAGTGAGAAATACAGCTCATCACCACATTTTTATTCGAATAACAACTGTTTGTTGTTTGTTCTTTAAAGGTGTTATGTTTTCTTTTGTATAAAATTTTGAAATTTTAGACAAAAATTGACCGTAAATTGGAGCTTCTTAACATAGCTTTAAATTGTGCCCCTGGTGTGTATTCAGCCAAGATGGCTGGCCTTGGCAAAGACTGTATTTTTATATAGATTTATTAGTAAGGAACAATTTATTTATTGTGTTAACCAGTACAATGTTTTGGCCTCTAGCAGCTTAAATACTATGAGCACTAAAATAATCCAGTGCTTAAAAATAAGTGATTTTTTTTCATTACTTAAATTCACTTAACATAAAATCTGTCATTTTGCCTGTACATAAAAAAACCAAAAGAGTGCTATTTTACTCAGATTACTAGAATGTGGTCTGGGTTTTGTTTAGAATGGTTGAAGAAAGCAGTTTGAGTATCCACTCTCGTTTGCTGTGCTGCTACTCCTACATGGAGGCTGTTCCACTTGCTGCTGGTTCAACCTCTATGAAATGCTATCACAAGGTTATCAAAATGGTGAGGAAGCCATTAGCTTTTATCAGAAACAGCATGGCAGTTGTACCTTTAAAGGTGATCCTCCTTGAGGCGGCTTGTGTGAATGAGAAGCTGCATTTCAGAGTGAGTTTTAACTCAGTATTTAACAGAGCATGAGTATAATGTTTGTAGACAGGTTTGTAGCTGTTGTAATTTAACATAACTTCATCACAGTCTGTGGAACTATTGTAGTTTGCACCAACTGAGCATCTGCATTAATTTCTTTACATAAGGGTGCTGAGCATCTTTGTGCAGGTAATTACTTTTACATTGTCAGAAATGTTACCCATTTTTCATTCCTTTATATCTGTAATTATTTAGTTCACAAACGCACCATTTCTGGTGGTTAGCTATTTCAAATATTTAAATAAATTCTCAGATTTTTAGATTACATTTGAAAATAAGTGATCGAATCTTCCTGTCCTAGCAAAAGGAAAAATTGAGTTTGTTAAAATAATGGATCAAATCACTTATTTAAAAGAAGCAAGTAATGCATTTATGTAACATTTAGTAATGCTGAAATAGAGGAGACATGAACTTTTCCAATTTTTTTTTCTTAATTTGTGGTGAAAATTGATAGTGTTCAGAAAGCTTATTGTTAGGTGTTTTTAAGTTGCTACTTCTTAACTCTTTTGAATAATTTTAGGTCTTGTATGTTGTGTGTATTTTTAGCCTGGTGTCTTAAATAAGTGAGACCTATATATTTTCCTGTTTCTCCCTCCGATGTCCTCTGTGACAAGGTGCATTGTCTGTTTAAGTGTTGCTCTAGGTAAAGCATGAGGACAGAGTTTTCTTTCCAGTGGAAATATTCAGCATCAACTAAATAAAAGGACATGAAAGGATGTGAAAAGGGAAATTACTTTGACTCCTCAACAGCTGATTTTCTTTTGGTTTCCACTTTAAAAATGGAATCCAGAAATTATCTAAACTTGATAATGGTCATGAACAGGAACACAGGAAGTTCCACCTCAGCACAGGAGGAAACTTTGCTGTGAGGGTGACAGAGCACTGGAACAGGCTGCCCAGAGAGGTTGTGGAGTGTCCTTCTCTAGAGACTTTCAAAACCCACCTGGACATGTTCTTGTGTGGCTTGCCCTAGGTGATCCTGCTCTGGTGGGGAAGTTGGACTAGATGATCTCTAGAAGTGCCTTCCAACATCTAACATACTGTGATTCTAAGAAACTCCAGAACTTCAAACACCATTAATTTCAAACTGTTCATTGAAAAGAAAAATCTTCATCTTCCTTTTGAATTAATTTTCACATCAAAATAAAATAACATAATAATAATAAAATCCCAAAATAAACAAAGCAAACAAACCAAAGAAACCCCAACAACCCAAAAAACAACAAACCAAAACCAACCCAACCCAACCAAAAAAACCCACCAAAACCCCCCAAAGAAACAGCAAGGGAGGTAGAGGAATTCTTTGACCTATCTCTATGTTAGTCCTTACATTTGTGGCAGATTATACAAAAAGTCTTCCTGGACTTGCCCAATGTGTATCCCATGGGCCAATAAACATAATTATTCTTCTTGGAGTAAATCATGTCCTTCCTTGATAAATATGTAGTATGAATATCCCACTAGCAGACATGAAAAATGAGATGTGCTTTTCCTGGATTACTGTACTTTCTAGAAGAGCTAGTTCTTGTTACCTCTGATGCAGAGTAGACCTACCCAGAAGAGAAGTGTCCACTTTGGAGAATGCTTCCTTTAGTGGGTACATTTACGTCAGGTTCAGGTTGCTTGGCATGAGCATCAGCCAAACGCCAGTAACCTTGCTGATACTAAACTGGATTGGGCATATACTGATGTCCCTAATGCTAATTACTTCAGTACTGGTTTGGTGTTTCTTGGTCCAAGGTAAGGTGAAGCCAAAGAGGCCACATCAAGCAGAACTCAGAGGGACAGATACTAGAAAATGTCTATTAAGGAGAAGCAGGTGGGGATCCAAACCTACTTATATTGATTATGAAGAAGTTGCTTTTTAAATTAACTGCTTTGATTTAAAATAGCAGTGAGGACAAAGAAGTGACTTGAATTTCTGCAGTTTTAACTAGAACTAGAATCTAGGTTTCAATCTCAGCTTCTGCCACGAAAAAGTTATGACTTTCAAGTCAGACCTGTCACTAACCAAGATCCTGGTGCTTATTCCTGAACACTTACCAGCAGTAGGATACTTTTTGAAAACTCTTCCTCACAGGGATGCTTTAGAGATCTTTGAGACTTCTTTTTCCCAGGGACACTTCTGGTGCAGTGTTTACTTGATACCATAAAATTAATGTATGATTTTGCAATTAATATTTGCTTTCACCACCCCTTAATGCTCTTCTTCTCCATCATCTCAAGCAGAGATGTCTCTTCTCCCTGTGCCAAGAGGAAAATACTAAATTGTATCTATTATCCAGTGTTGTGTCAGAGAAGGCATGATAGATAAATTGTATGCAACAACTCCAGTACCTTTTTCTATTTGCTGCCATTATCTCAGATACAGTTCTCTTTCCTGTAAATCAAGGGAAAAGGATTTTCTTGTGCTGTTGCTGGTTGGGCTACCAGTAACAGAACCGAAGTTTGTGAATGCATATTTTAATAAATGAATTTCAAAGAATTATCCTCATAATTGATGAAGAATTTGCCTAGTCCATTCACCCTGCTGTGGACAATGTAAAATCCAAGTTATTACCTCCTGTGATAGTATCAGTGCACACTTCTACTGGTTCAAAATTGTGAAGTGTGATTCCAATCATCTTTCTGCTGTTTAGCAAGAAAATGTTAGCATAGTTATTTTGATACTAAATTGATGAAATCTTCTGTTGACTCTATAAGGAATCTGGAGATGGTTTTAGAGTCCACTGGGAGGCTCTGCCTTAAGCCCTAAACCTCTCCCTGAAGAAGATTAGTGTGAGGGCATGCCAGAGTGATTAGTCATTGTGCACCATTTCTATCGTCTCTCTCCTTCACACTTCCTGAGAAAATGAAGTGATGCCTAGTTGACCAGTTAGCATAGACAAAATCCTCCTAGCATATCTACCTCTGGGTGGCAGATAAAGATAATTGAGTGAAACACAACTGCTGATGTGGCTGTACAAGGTGTCTACTAGATTCTCTAGGAGAGATTCTAAGATGGATTCTGCAGACAAAAGGATGGAATTTAATCTGGCATACATTAACATGGACCCAGTGACTAAAATGAGCCCTTCTACAGTAAAGCAGCTGATAATCTGGCATGAAGTTGTGAACATAGATTTGAGAAGTATACATTTTTTCTTTCAATTACACTCTTATTTTTTCCTTTTGTACATAGTTGGTATGTATGAATATTTTCCTCTGTCTACCTGTTGGTTTGACAAACTGTGAAATACTATGCCATAAGTGTTTCCTTCTTTAAATCAGAAAATAATAAACTCTGAGCTTGCTTACCAAAAGTTTTTCCATAAAATGCCCTGCCCTAGGATAAAAGGAAAAAAAAAACTCAAACACAAAAAAACCCCTCTCCAGTTTCTGGTTGCGTTTATTTTTCATCACATTTTTTTGCATACTTACCTTTGAATTATCAATCTCATTTTAGCTTTCTCTCTAATCAAATGTGGATTATCACAAAGTCATTCACAAATCAAAACGACAAGGAAAGAATTTATATTTTGTGAAAACATATTCCACTAGCTAATATTCCTCGGCTTCTTCCTTCTAACTAAATTTAGAAGGTACAGACTGTATTCATCAGGATATGCTGCAGAACCCTTCTGGATGTGGCAGAAAAGCTGATTTGTATGCATGAACTCTCATTCTTGTGTTTGTGCTAGCTTTAAGTAGCAACACAGCTTTTAATTGTGAGGTTTTAAGTTCTGCAATTAAAATTTACCCTTTCTACTGAGAGGATTGAGTGATAGTTTTTTGATTTACTTTAGACAGTTTAGCCAAATTATATTTAAAAGCACATAAAGATTCAAGATGCATTTCCTGACTATAAGAAGGTCAGTATGTCTTAGGCACATTTGCTGAAAGTTTTACTTTGAATAGCTAATGATTTTTTTTTTTCTACTGTATTGCAGAGAAGATGCTAAGATGATACAAAGAGTTTTCATGTCAGTCTTCTCCGGGGAATCAGTTTTCTTGAACACCATGACTAAAAAGACCTTGACGAGTTTTGTTAATAAATTTTCCATTGCACAAAGTTACGTCAGTAGCATTCATTTTATTAGAATTCTAGAAGCCAAATATATACAAAATACCCTAAGTACCTTAAGGGTATATTCATATTCATAAAGTAGATAAATTACATATAAGAGGTATGGTTATATGATCAAGGAATCTTGAGATTGATAAGGTAAAAGTTCATACTTCAGCATTTTGTAAATGATGTGTATATGACGTCTTCTCGTTAGAAGACACGGGGATGAGTGCACTGTTAACTGTTTGGTTTTAAATTCTGTTAGCTGTATATTAACTGCAGGTGTGCAAGAAGTAAAGTACCTCTTCAAATTGGTAAATCTGTAAAATTACATTACATACAATTAAATTACATGAGTTCATGTCCTGTTACCTGCTTATGATAACACAGACTATTGGATGTCCCTAGTTTATATCTGAATGAATGTACCTTTGAGAGATTTGTCCAATCTTGCTTTCAGAAGTTCTTTCAGAAGTTCAAAATGTGACAATTTCATCAGTAATAAAAAAACCCCTTATTTATGATATTAATTGTAGATTTTTAATTTTTTTTTTTTTTTTTTAAAGAAATATTGAGCTGTTTACTATCTGGAAAAAGCTCCTATTTTGAACTTCCTGTATTTGTATCCTACTCACATCACTGTGGTATCCAGAAGTCCTTGCTGTGGACCATTGCACTACTCAGTTCAGACATTCAGTCCCTGCCCCAAGGAGTCCTTGTTCTGAGTATAAGCAAAAGACAACAGATGAATGCTGCCATATGGAGTATATGCAAATGAGATAATATTGATCAACATGATAAGCATGCTGTGACTCTTAAACTATATACAAACCTTTTTTGCAGTTTGCAGACAACTTCTTTACATTCCCATTTCAAGTCTTCTACTGAGTATATAGACTTCATGGTCACAGCTGCAACAATAGTAATACAGAGGTTAATAAAGAACCTCCAAGATGCCAAGAACAATTTACATTTAAAAAAAAACAAATCAGATATTGCAGATGTCCTCAGAAGTAAGTATATTTAACAGTGCAGTGTAGTACTGTGTATACTTAAAATACAGCATTGAATTATTTTTGTCTGAACAGTATATGATTTTAAGGCATCAGTTCTTTCAATCTTAAAATAATGCTAGTACTCTAGCAATCAAAGGACTGAACACAGATGTGTTGATGCATATGTTTGCAATATGCACAAATATGGTTCATGTTACAAAAAATTAACCCGTATTCAAATTTTTAGGCAATTACTACAAATCAAGAAGGAAATAGTGTATAAAAGAAACAGTAGAGGATTTGAAGAATTCAAAGTGTGATCTGAAAAGAAAAAAGGGATGTAGGTTTTTAGAGTAAAAAAAATCCTTTGGTTTCATAAATTAGTGAAATCTTATGTTTTATATTAGCAGCATTTGCTAACATTGTATGTTTAATTCTAAATATATAAAAATTTTATTCTGGTTGGATCTGAGAAGGTGACGAGTGTGGGAAACAAGGTGAACGCGTATAGAGTTCACTTCTCATTCATCTAGGTTACTCTTATCTTAATGTTGAAATGTATTCTACTGCAGCAGCAGATGATGTTGCTTTCCATGTTGTGTTCCAGATAGGAGCTTGCTATTTTTAGGGATCTGGTAATCATCCTAAACTTAGTTTACGTGCTCTAAATGATGATTTGGCACATAATTTCTCTCTTTAATATTGTTTTTAAGCAATAAACATCACACAAGAGCTTGAAAATCCTACCGGAATGAGGCAGCTCTGGTCTTGCAGATTTGGGTGTCTCTTCTCTGTTACAGATATTCAATGGCCCATGGGTAATGAATTGGTAATTTTGGCATAATATTTAGTAGTCATTCTGACACTGAGACTGCCTCTCAGTTCCAGAAGTAAACTGAGGAGTGAGTGGGCATGGGATTAAATTCCATTTTAATTATTGGTGACAGCAGAAGTGGGATTTGAACCTTCTTTTCACAGAATTATTGAGGCTGGAAAAGACCTCTGAGATCATTGAGTCTAGCCTATGATCTAACACCACAACACTGGCTAAATCATGCCACTAAGTGCAGCATCCAATCTTTTCTTAAACATCTTCAGGGATGGTGACTCCACCACCTCCCTGGGCAGTCCATTCCAGTGTTCTGTCACCCTTTCTGTGAGGAAGTGCTTCCTGATACCCAACCTAAACCTCCCCTGGAGCAGCTTCAGGCCATGCCTTCTTGTCTTGTCACTAGTTCCCTGGGAGAAGAGCCCGGCCCCCACCTGACTACAACTTCCCTTCAGGTAGTTGTAGATAGAGATGAGGTCACCCCTGAGTCTCCTCCAAGCTGAACAACCCCAGATCCCTCAGTCTCTCCTCATAAGACTATCCCTTCAGTCCCTTCACCAGCCTTGTCGCTCTCCTCTGGTCCTGCTCCAGCACCTCAATATCCTTCTGGAAGTGAGGGTCCCAGAACTACACACGGTACTTGAGGTGGAGCTTCACCAATGCCAAGTGCAGGGGCAGAATTACATCCCTAGTCCTGCTGGCCACACTATTCTTGATACAGGCCAGGATGCTGTTGGCCTTCTGTGCCACCTGGGCACACTGCTGGCTCATGTTCATCCAGCTGCCAACCAGCACTTCCAGGTCCCTCTCTGCCGGGCCGCTCTCCAGCCACTCATCCCCCAGTCTATAGCGATACATGGGGTTATTGTGACCAAAGTGTAGGACCCTGCACTTGGCCTTGTTGAATCTCATACCATTGGCCACAGCCCATTGACTCAGCCTGTCCAGGTGCCTCTGCAGCTTCTTCTTACCCTCCAGGGTATCAACATTGCTCCCCAACTTGGTGTCATCCGCAAATTTACTAATGGTAGACATGATCCCCTCATCTAGGTCATCAATAGAGATGCTGAATAGAACTGGGACCAGTACTGATCCCTGGGGGACAGCACTTGGTCACTGGACACCAACTGGATGCAGCGCCATTCACAGCCACTCTCTGTGCCCAGTCATCCAGCCAGTTTTTAATCCAGCAAACGGTGTACCTGTCCAGTCCATGGGCTACCAGCTTTTTCAGGAGGATGCTGTGGGAGACTGTGTTGAATACTTTGCTGAAGTCTAGGTAGACCACATCAACAACCTAACCCTCGTCCACCAGACGGGTAACCCACTCATAGAAGATTGGTTAGGCAGGACCTTCCTTTCCTAAACCCATGTTGGCTGGGTCTGATCCCCTGGTTTTCTTGTACATGCCACTTGATAGCACTCAGGATGATGAAGGTTTTGTGAAAGGTGACACTGTACTTCACTTCAGTCTTTTTTTTTTCCCCACAAAATGTCATTCAAAGTAATGGGCCAACACTTGGTATAGTCATAAAAAAACCCCAACCTTCCAGCTTACATTTAGTGCTGAAAAATGGCTTTTAATAGACTATGATTTGGTTTGTTTCCTTCTCTAGCCAAAGCATAAGAGAAGGAAGTGGGTGTTTTGGAGAGCAGTGTTGGAAGGGGAGTACAAATAGATCAGGTCTCTCCATGGGATTAGTTCAGTGATGAACTGGTGCCTTCTTTTGCTAAAACAAAAGCTGCTTTACAAGTGTTACACTAATGTAAGTGTTAATGTTTCCTTAGGAGACTCTGCTTCAGGCTGTTGGGAAAAAGAAAAGGATCTTTAATAGGAAAAATAGAGGAAAGCATGAAAAATGCAAGCGTATTAAATCAGGAATCAGCATACATTAGGTATGTTTGTATTAGGTATGTAGGATTTCTGTATTGAAAAAAATACTAAGACCTCTGAAATTTTTGAAGCACATTCATGGGATTGAAAAATATTCCTTGGATAAAACATTTCAGATACTTAGCAAGGAATTATTTTTCATTATTGTTGTGACTTTAACCTCTGATAAATGGAAGTAATCATCTGTTCTTATTTATTGCATTTCTGAAAATATTAGGTGTGGGTTTTTTAATATGGCAGTTAGGCAATAAAGTTGCTTTACAGGATACCAAAATATCATTCAGTGAAAATACTACACATGGTTTATATTCAAGTTCTTCATTGTTCAAAATTCAATTTTCCTCCACCCTCGTGCATTAAGTTGATGGTGTTGACTTTAAGGGGTACATTTTCAAAGTCTTTTCTTCAGGATTTATAGCTAAATAACTCCCATTAATTTTAATGGTAAATGTGTGGCTAAATCCTGTGTACTGTTTTTGAAAAACGTGTCCCTAAGGTTATTGTTTTACACACTTCTGTGTAGATCCAGCTATCAAGGTTTATATTTTTCAGCTGTTTTATATAATACACACATGAAAGTGTAACATGTAATAATGTTAAACAGATTTTGGTCTAAAGATACAGGCTTTTCAAAATAATCTGGTTATATGCTTCCAAAATATAAAGCAATATAAATTGCAGTTAAAGTTTCACTGTGTATACTTTATGCAAATTTAATTTATTGCTGTTTTGTTTGGTATTCTTATCTTGGTTCTGTAAATATATGTTCAGTTAGGCAGTTCCCTCTTACACTTACCATTATCTGCAAATTCAACAATAACTAACCTTTTAAATAACAAATTCTGCTATTTTTCATTAAACCGTGAAGAGTTAATTATGTATTGTATTCTATTCACAATAATATTTGTAATGTTTCTGTGTTAATCTTAGCTCTCATTATTCACAAATGCCTGTGGCATCTATGAGTTATTAGGGCCTTCTTCTTTTGTGGTATAAACATGCTTTCCTCCTGCAATGGACATCTGTGTGGCTTGTACTAATATAAAAATCATCTTCTTCTTTTCCTCCACAGAGGCAGAAAATTTGCACAAACATAATATGATTTTGTGCAGTTACCATGTGGGTTTTTTTACTTCTTAATCATAATGAATTCACTGCTTGGAGTATTTTTCTACTGAACTATCAAAAACTAGCAAG